>OY292518.1:7460026-7564252 GCA_958496365.1 Subacronicta megacephala
CCAGCGCCATTTCGGAAGGTTTTGGAACTGTTATTTACACCTTACAGCTGGACACTTTTTTCGATTTTCTATCATATGATATGACTCTCCTTACTTCTACACTCCATAACGAAACCGAAAAAACCGCGCAAAAGTCGACCAAAAGTCAAAGTCATGTTGTTGTTTTCTTTGACTATCGCGGTGTTGTGCACTCGGAAATCTTGCCGGAAGGTCAAACGGTAAATAAAGAATATTATTTGAGCATTATGCGGCGTTTAAGAGAGCAAAATCGACGAAAATGGCCAGATTTGTGAACAAATTTTTGTCCAATCACTCAACAAATACTATCGAGCAACCACCATATTCACCTTTTTCCTAAACACAAATTAAAGAACAAACAAGACAAAGGAGAATTCGCGGCGAGAACTGAACTCAATTCCGGGAACAGCGTTTAAAAAATGTTTTGATGATTGGATTATTCGTTGGCGTAAGTCTATTGTTTCTGAAGGAGCATACTTTGAAGGTGATAAAATAAATTTGGATGAATAACAATTTTGTGTATTATTGATCTTTTCCCGGTACTTTCTTGACATAATGCGACATCGACTCGAAAAATCAAAATATTTATCTCACTCTGCTTAATTTAGGTTAAAACAAATAAGGTAATTGTTATAGTTTACCTAATCTAAGAAGTACCGTTTGACGTTTCATACTTTTCAAGCGGAAATAACTTTGCATAGGCGTAACTCACACAATTCCAATAATCTTCGCCATAAAAGCTTGGAATTACTCGTATGAAGCTGTTTATTATTTTATCACAATATGTACAATTCTTAATCGTTTTTAAATTCAAATCCTTCAAACAAGGCTAATTAAGGGTCCGCGGACGTCGAATTGCCCATACAAACGTACTTCGGACATAATTCGAAATTCTTACATAATTTTATTAAATTATTGTATTATTCGGATTCGGATGCCATTAATCTAGGTGTCCAGATTTTGATAACGTCCTAAATACTTCACTGGAAATAAATGTAAGAGAATGTAATTCTTGATTTTTTGACGAAGTTTCGACTGGTTTTCCGGTCTCTTATTCAATATTAAAGACAACAATATTTAGACGGTTCTAATTCGTGGAACCTAGCTTATATTATCAATTTTCAGAATAACATCAGAAAATTTGAATAATAATATTTTTTCATTCATCAATGAAGGAATTACGGCACGCGACGCAATTTCGATCAAATTTTGAAGCAAAGTAATGCTATCTCATGCGTTCTAAGCGAGGGGTGTGGCCTCCTGCCGGCCGTCGTGCGCTCGCTTTTAAATCTACCTACAGTCGGTGTTTCATTGTATCTTGTAGTCAGAGACATAATCATGTATCTTTTACGAATACAACGTGTTTGTTTTTAACTCGATTATTTATTTCGGTTACGGTTACCTGACCTTATAAGTAACCTCTTATTGTACGAAAGTCTATACAATGCGAGGTCAGCTTATACTGGATATGCATAACAAGCTATACCTAAAGCACCAGTAGAAGCTGACCGCCTATTGTACGGAAAGTCTATACAATGCGAGGTCAGCTTATACTGGATATGTATAACAAGCTATACCTGAATCACCAGTACAAGCTGACCGCTTATTGGACGGAAAGTCTATACAATGCAAGGTCAGGTTATACTGGATATGTATACTAAGCTATACCTAAATCACCACTACAAGCTGACCGCTTATTGAACAGATTTTTTTTACAATGCGAGATCAAGTCAATAGGAGTTGCCTAGTAGATTTTCATGTCACTAAAAGTGGTGATTCCCCTTTTTATCGAGACGTATTTTAAAATCCAAGATGGCGGACATCACTTAAATTAATTGACATGGGTGTCGATTTCGAAGTATCTTGGGGTGCTTTTTATGAAAGTGGCATTAATTTTGTAATCCAAGATGGCGGACATTATTTATATAGAGAAATTTATATGGGTGTTAATTTCGAGGTTTATCCGGATGCAAATTACGAAAATGACATTAATTTTGAAATCCAAGATGGCGGACATTATTTTTCTGAATAAATTGATATGGGTGTCAATTTCAAGGTTTATCGGGTTGCAAATTACGAAAATGATATTAATATTGAAATCCAAGATGGCGGACATTATTTTTCTGAATAAATTGATATGGGTGTCAATTTCAAGGTTTATCGGGCTGCAAATCACGAAAATGACATTAATTTTGAAATCCAAGATGGCGGACATTATTTTTCTGAATAAATTGATATGGGTGTCAATTTCAAGGTTTATCGGGTTGCAAATCACGAAAATGACATTAATTTTGAAATCCAAGATGGCGGACATTATTTTTCTGAATAAATTGATATGGGTATCAATTTCACGTTTTACCAGAGTGCTGATTACGAAAATGAAGTTATTTTTGAAAACCAAGATGGTGGACATTATTTTTCAAAATAAATTGATATGGGTGTCAATTTTAAGATTTATCGGGATGCTAATTACGAAAATGCCATTAATTTTAAAATCCAAGATGGCGGACATTATTTTTCTAAATAAATTGATATGGGTGTCACTATCAAGGTTTCCCAGAGTGCTGATTCCGAAAATGACAATAATTTTGTAATCCAACGGACATTATTTATTAAAGAAATTGATATGGGTCATATGGGTGTCAATTTCGAGGCAAGTATATTGGGGCTCTGAGTATAAAAATGACATTATTTTGAAATCCAAGATGGCGCAAATTATTTTTCTAAATAAATTCATATGGTAGCCAATTTCAAGGTTTATTGGGATGCTAATTACGAAAATAATTTTGAAATCCAAGGCTGCAAACATTGTTTTTTAAATCAATGTAATTTTTTAAATTACACTCCGGGAAACCACTCAATTGACACCCATATCAATTTATTTACCTACGTAGGTACCCACTTTACCCTGGCTAACAAAGAATAGATACAGGATACAGGTGGCATTACATCCGTCTGGAGTGGACGTCTGGTCTATGATCTTTGGTCATGAAATCTATGGAGCAGATTTCTGCTCTAAAATAGTAAGAAATAAAGAACTATACCATCACGCCTGTATTCCCCGAAGGATTAGGCAGAGGTGTACTTATGATGAGCCACACTTCGCCGGTATGTTTAGGTTCCATGTCATAGGGGGCGAGCCTATTGCAATGAACCGGGCACAAATCCAGACTCCGAGCTGCTAATGAGTATTTCATAGAAAACCAAATAAAAATTGCTCGACCAGGGGATCGTACCCAGGACCTCTAGCGTAGCAGTCGCGCTTAGTACTACTGGACTAATGAGGTAGTCGGAAAGAAAGAAAGAAAGTTTATTCTTAGTCGCAACACGAGACAAAACTAATAAAAATAAATAAATGTACGTAGCAGACTTTGTTAATGTGTTCAAATAAAAAAAAAAAAGCCAATTGGCCTGGGAAATTCCCAGAATCGCATTGATGCTATTCCGGGAAATTCCCACGGGTGTGAGAAAAACGTGATGAACACGAATAACACCGGGGGCACTGACTAGGCACATAGTAGGTGCCCTAATCTTTGAATTTGAAAACCGCGGAACGTACGTTATAAGTGGGTAGGTAGGTATGAGATAACTGGCGACCTGAGGCTCGTAGAGGAATTTCTTTAAAATGCATTCCTATTCTCGATATTGGCTACCGACTTATCAAAAAAAAATTCAAATATATCACATTTATTGAACATGTCATAAATTATTACAAACATTAGAAAATTAAATTCTCGATTCCAAACGCTGAGATGCCTATAAGTCGCTAGGTATGAATGTTCCGGCTACGCCCACATTATTTTGATAGAGAGAGCAATATTCAAGACGATTTTTACACTCGCCGCGTATCGAGTTGTCGGCTTCGTCCGCCGGCCTCTTAACCAATATATACAATATATAGCTTTTTTCTAGACTTCTTTTCAGAGTCATGTAGTTAAGTCCTTTAACGTAGTGTTGCGTATCTTCAAATTCAGTTGTACACACATAATCGGTAATAAAATCCGAATAATCGAATTTGACTGCCTCGTTTGACTGTCTAGTGGTCCCAATCGCGACTGCTACGCTAGAGGTCTTGGGTTCGATCCCCAGGTCGAGCAAAGTGTTATTGGGTTTTTATATGAAATTCTCAGTAGCAGCTCGGAGTCTGGATTTGTGCCCGGTGAATGGCAATAGGCTCGCCCCCTATTATATGGGACCTAAACATACCGGCGAACTGTGGGTGTACATAAAGTACACCTCTGCCTAACCCTTCGGGGAATACAGGCGTGATGGTATGTTAATCGAATTTATTGATAACGAGCCCTTTTCAATCAAGGCGTCTTTTGTGGTGGCATCTAATTGTATAAGCGTAAATGTCTGAACGAAAATAACATTAATGAAAATATTAGTATAAAAAACGATGCGCTAGTTTTTAACACAATACTTCATGAAAATAAATTATTTTAAGTCAAATTTAAATTATGTACCTCTGTATAAATTAACTTCATACTACTTGGGTCTAAGTACCCGCCTGTCAAGCGTGTATATAAAAATCCGTAAAACTGTAATCAATTAGTAAATACCAAGAAATGATATCGATATCAGTTAAGAATCGGATATTGTAGGAACCGATTTCTTTGACCCCATTGTCAATCTGTCAAAAAGTACCTATTAGATTAGATGGACTATAAATAATGATGTACCTTGACTACCGTGTCGAGATGGTTGTCGCAGAGCTGGGCCAGGTGCTTGCAGTGGTTAGCGCGGTGCAGGTTGCGCTGCAGCAGCTTGCCGTCGAAGTAGAGCCAGGGCGCGGCCACGAGCCAGGGGACGGGGGCGCCACAAGCGTCGTTGGCCAGCAGCGCCGTCTCGGCTCCCGCCATCACCAGCGCACCCAGTTGTACGCCGCGGGAGTTTATACCGTTCACCTTCAATATATTATACATTATTTACATTCGATCAATGCAGTAAACAACACAAGCTCAAATTAATATAATGTTACTGATACTGTTCACACTTACGGTCATTTCTTGCAAATGTAGTGCATTCATGAGATCATTCGAGAAAGCTGTAGCCAAAAATGCATCCAATTCCTGTCGCCTCAAAATTTGAATTTGAGATGTCATTATAAATCTGTAAGTTTTCATAAAATATTAGTGCATAGTTCAACCAGAGGGGTGTGCAATTGAAAACGACAATCTATACTTTGCCCCTCCTTTTGCTTTAACTGAAGTTATGAGGATAATAAAGTCGTATTTTCGTTCCGACAGGATTTTTAACCTTCGAGATTAAGTAAAAAACTTGAAAATGTCTCGGTTACTCATCACAAATGTAAAATAATCTCATGAGATATTTAAAATCTGTGCAGCATCCACTGATATTAATGTTACACATTTTACATATTACGATTACGCCTGAAATATTTGAATATTATCCATTTATAAATGTATTCTAGGTGAATGATTAAATTGTGACAGTATTACTGGCGTTCTCCCAAATACATTTTAAAAATCATGTGGAGAAACGAGGTGTTTTATCCCTGCAAAGGGTATAACCTAACGTAACCTAACCCGACCAGGCGAATAGCTGAGCAGCTGTAGGTAAACTTCCAAGAAATAAATTATTGGCCGAATATAGGTGCTCAACCAACTTGACTAATTGCAGAAAATTCTATATTTTCTATAATAAAATTATTGAAGTCATGAGTTTAATCTTACCTCAATACAGTTGCTAATATAAGCAAATGTTGTGGCACATAAGAGGTGTTTAACATCAAAGGAGTGTCAGAACGCATGCACGAGAGGAAAGCTCTCATTCGGCGGCATTTATCATCTTGAGCAGTTCTGTAACAAGAGACAAAAATTTATTGGCAAACAAGTGACAAATTCAACAGGTAATAAAATCTTATAAAATATTATAATCTAATAGACAACCATTTTCGAAAATGAATTAAATAAATTATACATTACATGATTATTTTAAAGATTATTTCTCCAGCTTTTCCCATTATAGAACGAGATATCATTATGATTTACTATGAGCAAAATACCTAGAAGATATAAGCTCACCCAAACCAAAGCCTTTGCACTGTTGGTACAGGCCAATCAAGAACGATACCCGGTACAATTTCAGGACTTTTCCCAGGATTCACGCGTGAGTAAATCCATTCTGCTATTTGAACTGTACAAGGGCGATCAATATTCACAGATGTACTGGTTGAGCCCTCCTCTACAACAAAATAAAATAGGTAATCAAGAAGTATTTAACATTAAATAACGATATAGTCTATCTAAGAAGTACCATTTGACGTTTCATACTTTTCAGGCCGAAATAACTTTGTATAGGCGTTACTACCAACCATGGAATTCATCATCATCATCATCAACCCATTACATTGTCCCACTGATGGGCACGGGTCTCCTCTCTGTAGGAGAGGGATTAGGCTATAGTCCGCAATGCTAGCCTACTGCAGGTTGGCAGACTTCACACGCCGTCAAGAAAATCTCTGAGACATGCAGGTTTCCTCACGATGTTTTCCTTCACCGTTTAAGCACGTGATAATTAATTATTAATACGCACATGACTTCGAAAAGTCAGAGGTGCGTGCCTTGGATTCGAACTCGAGACCTTTGACTTGGCAGTCCAATGGTCATATCACTGCACTGCAACCATGGAATTATGAACCTATTTTTATTTTATCACAAGATGTACAATTTATAATCACTAAATTTAAATTCAAATCTTTCAAAAAATAAAAGGCTATATCACCAATAGGTATATACAATGATGGTTTATTTTCTAGACTTCATTTCAAAGTCATGTAGTCAGATCCTTAAACATAGTGTAGAGACTCTTTAAATTCACTTGTACACACATAATCGGTAAAAGGTTCCGAATAATTGAATTTATTGATAACTAGCTTTCCGTCCACGGCTTCGCCCGCGTGATTTATTGGCTTTTCTATACTAAAATATGTATGTATTATACATATAAACCTTCCTCTTGAATCACTCTATCTATAAAAAAAACCGCATCAAAATCCGTTGCGTAGTTTCAAAGATTTAAGCATACAAAGGGACATAGGGACAGAGAAAGCGACTTTGTTTTATACTATGTAGTGACGAGCCGTTTACAATCCACCTGTATTTTATGCGGCATCTAAATAAGCATAAATCTCTGAACAAAACTAACATTAATGTAAATATTAGTGTAAAAAACCATACGCTAGATTTTAACAAAATACTTCATGAAAATAAATGATTTTAAGTCAGTCATCTCTGTATAAATTAACTTCACGCATTCTAATTAGACCCAACCTGCCTGTCCAGTGAGTATATAAAAATCTGTAAAACCGTGATTAATGAGTAAATACCAAAAAATAATATTGATATCAATTAAGAATCGGATATTATAGGAACCGATTTCTTTGACCCCAACCCTATTCTTCAATCTGTCAAAACTGTCAAACGGTACCTATTAGATTAGATGCGACTGTAATACTTTTACCTTTGGCTTTTTGTGCCATGAAACGATGATGGTGCATGTTATACAAAATCGCATAGACATTTTGTCTCACTGGTCTAAAGAAATGATGTATAGATGGTATTTCGCGGTGATTATCATCCTCCATGAGTACAGGCAGAGTAACCTGACGATGCGTCAAGATAGATAGCATGTGAGGATGCATCAGGCCACGCGCGTGGCGCTCGGCACACGTCCGCAGGACTTCAGCTGGCGCTGGGGGACAGTTGTCTTCGTTTTGAACTTGCTTCGTATTTGGGCGCCCCTGTAATTAACAGAAATCAGTATCGAACAACATCTATTAATATCACACCGAAACGAGGAATTTCTATAATCGACGATTTTAGAAATTCCGGTTTTTAGAAATTGGTTTTTGTAAGTATCAAATCACATGCCATACCTAAGAAAGTTTAAACATTAAAGGCTGAAACTGAAGTTGTATAAAGTTTTATCAAACCTAAGAGTTCATCAAATACACACATAAATATATTTCAGACCTCTTTAGTAGCAGTTTGTTGCTTTTCAACTTTATCGGCCGGATTGACGGATTGCTGCTTCGCTGAACCTGCGTCGCCGGAGTCGAGCGAAAGCGCCGCAAGTCCATGTTGTATCTCAGTAGGCCTTTCTTCCATGCTAAAGTCGGCGTTAATTGATGCATTTGCTGTTGCCAATTTGTAGTCTTCCAAGCCTTTTTGCTGCAATTTATTGAGTTTGCAGTTTCTAACTATCTCAAGTGCTTAGTGTAAATAATATAATTACGGATAGAATAAAAAAAGAGAATCAAAATAAATTGTTATAAGGGAAAATAAACAAAAATAGATAATTATACAAAATGGGGTCACTCGCACTTAGACAATCGTAATTTAAATTTAGAACTAGTGATCATGCAACAATATCTGACAATTTGCCAATGGATGCCAATGGAAGTTGATGACGATGTAAAAGGCGTGGATGACTATAGCAATTTCATATTTCTTAGAATTAATATAAACCTCATGTTCAGATGATTCAGTAGCCAGTTTAGAAGTGTCTAAGTCTGAAGACGTTGCCTGTGGGCTAATTTCAGCTTTTTGATTTTTTTTGTTATTCTTTGGACGACGACCTAAAATTAAACAAAGAATTTTTTATAGAGGGTTATTGAAAAGTTGCACATTATATCCATAACATATTTTTGGTCCTTATTGGATTGCGTGTAATTTCGTCATTAACTTTATACTGGAATAGTTATTAGAGAATTGATAAGGCATACTAGTTACCTATGTAGTATGCCTTATCAATTCTCTAATAACTTTTCTCTAAACTCTAAAAATAATAACCTTTTCCCCCTCATTTCTTATATCATAAAGATCTCTTCAACACATGTCATGCTCTGCCTACAAAATGCACAACTATATGTAAACAATTACCGGCACGTAAGTTGGACTAAAACGTAGGAGGAGGAGGAGGGGGAAAGTTTGCGCCGTACAAAATGTACTAACAATTAACTTCTAAATCCGCTATTTTAGTTCAAGTTATTTGCCGGTATCTTCCTATAACGATTACTTGTCACATCATTATGCGTAATGTTCGTACCTTACATGACTATAGCACCCTGTTGGAGTTTGGCCTAAATTATTTTTATGTATGTACTAGCTTCCGCCCGCGGCATCGCCCGCATGGTTTGTTGATAAAAAAGTAGCCAATGTCCCCAGGCTACAGACTATCGTATCAAATTTCATCACAAACGGCTCAGCAGATTAAATTTTTTAACTACAATATGCTCCTGTAAACTATGTTACATGATTTGTTTCGTTCAGCGAAAACATGTAGATTTTCCGAATACGAAACACGTGAGCAAGCTACGTATCATTTGGGATATATTGGCTTCCACATAAAAGGTAGATATATACTGTCGCGGACTTTTATTTAGAACTGTTTAAGACAAACAATCCCACGATACATTATCTTCATTTAACTCCAACGGTTTAGGCAGCGCACGCCAAGATAGCTCTCAGAGGGCAGGATTTTTTCCGATTTACTTGATACTTATCGTAACATTATGGCCAAAATTATACAAAATCTTTGTGGATTGAAGCCTATGTGTTATTCTGATGTATAAGCTATATTACTGTAAAGTTTCATCAAAATCCGTTCAGTAGTTTTTGCGTGAAAGAGTAACAAACATCCATCCATCTTCACAAACTTTCACATTTATAATATTAGTAGGATAGTAGGATAGTAGGAAGTAGGATACAACGTGTAATTGATTCTCAAATCCAGAAACTAGTTTGTTTAGAATCGATAGCTAAATCGATTACACAACTTTTTATATGCGTTAATTTGAAAAAAAAAATAATTTAATCGAGCGCGTCAGATTTTCTCAGGGGACGTTAAAAAAACCTAAAAAAAAGCTCTTATATAATAATCTGACGATTTGGATGTGACGCAAACTCGCAGCCATTATTAGAATGTGCAAAAAAAATTCGCCATTTTGAAATACTCAAGCGCCTCAGATTAAGATATATATGGTTTATGCCCTAGACGTGCTGTTTCATAATCTGACGATTACTTGGAGGGATTCGCCTAATCTGACAATTAAAATTTTTCCTTTTTTATTTTCTTAAATCATTGAACTTAATTAATTGAAAAGACTGCCTTGCCTTGACTGCCTCGTTGGTCTAGTGGTCCCAATCGCAACTGCTACGCTAGAGTTCTTGGGTTCGATCCCCAGGTCGAGCAGTGTTATTGAGTATTTCTATGAAATTCTCAGTAGCAGCTCGGAGTCTGAATTTGTGCCCGGTGAATGGCAATAGGCTCGCCCCCTATTACATGGGACCCAAACTTACCGGCGAACTGTGGGTGTAGATTAAGTACACCTCTGCCTAACCCTTCGGAGAATACAGGCGTGATGTTATGTTATGTTTTAATTGAAAAGCTCAGGAAATAGCATGCAAATAAAAATCTGTAGGTTTTTTTTTTCAGTAGAATACTTGTATTTATAAGAAAATAATTATAAAAAAATATTTTCTTTTGCGTTTTTTTTAATAATCATCTTCAAAGTGGGGACGGAATGAGAGAGTAATATATAGAGAAAGAGTGAGAGAGGAATAGAAACGCGGAGAGGGGAACACAGGCATAACGTATATGCACGCATTAAACTTTATCGATGACTTTTTGTTACTTCGGCTTGTGGAAATCGTCAGATTATATATTTTTCGTAATCCTTAAGTTATTCCATACAAAACAAAAAAAAATTAGCCACGCTCTAGAATGTCAAGATGAAGTTTTTTTTTACAACTTTGTAGCCCTCCCGTTTCTTTACGTCACCCTTAAATTGTCAGATAAGAGGAATATACATGTTTTATCATGTAACTAACTCACCCTACCTTAATCTGACGCGCTCGAGAATTTCAGATGAAAAATTTTTTTTTACTAATATGATCCTTTATCCTTGAAGTACTTAACCGGGTACAAGGTATCCCCCTATATATTAATCTGCCGCGCTTGAGTAAATCCCGAAAATGGGCCTCATGGGCTCCCCTGCTATTGTATTTAGACACTTGATACAAAGTAAATATTTGTTCTAGCGTTTTTAAAATTTCCACCTATGTGGGGATGAAATAGGGGAAACAAACTAAACAGTCAAAATTGTGTTAACCACGCGGGCGAAGCTGCGGGCGGAAAGCTAGACCTAAACCTATGACCTGCTTTACTTTATGATAATTAGAAAATTTCTAGTAAAAAAAATCTTACCAGATGCAGTTCTGTACTTCAGGAATCCATCTTTAGTACCATTTAAGTAATACTGTACAGCTTGTTTCAATTTGGCAGCTCGGAGATCGTTAAGGTCACCAAATACATCGATGCATGCTGCATCAACATCAGATGTTGGTAATTCTCGTACATACTGACAAATGGCTTTTACTAAAGTTTCAGGAGGAACTTGCTGCTGAAAAAAATTACATACTTGTCATGCAACTGAAATATTTATATATACTTACCTTAGCTAGTGTTTAGATAGCATAGGTATTATAATATATATTTCAGCTCGAATTTATTCGCTTCCAAGAGGCTGTTCCCCAACTTTCCAAATCAGTCGCGCAGAAGGCGGTTTGGGGAGTACCCATTTTTCTGTTATATTAATAAAAAAAGACCGCCTGCGGCAAGATGAGAGGTCGTTAGAGTGGGACATAGGGAATCCTACCACAACAATATATGATGATGATGTAAGTATATAGTCTTTAAGGACAATGGCAGATGACGGGCTCTAAAAATAATGGTAATTCCTTTTCACAGTAAAATGTATTTTTTATTACACATATTATTCGCTTTATGTTAAACTAGCTTTCCGTCCTCGGCTTCGCCCGCGTGGTTTCCCGGCTTTTCTGCATTCAAAAGGAATTTTTGCAACATTTGTCATTTATGCTCCGCTCCTATTGGTCTTAGCGTGATGATATATAGCCTATAGCCTTCCTCGATAAATGGGCTATCCTAACACTTAAGAATTTTTCGAATAGGACTCGTAGTTTCTGATATTAGCGCGTTCAAGCAAACAAACTCTTTAGCTTTATAATATTAATAATAAGTATGTTAGATACATACTGCTTAAATAGAATTAATACTGCTTAGTTCTCAAACCTTTTTTTGGGTTATACCCAAGCGTTTATAGAAATCAGTAAGACTTTGCTCAGATAGGATGGTTCCACCAAGTAGCGCCGCCATGAGACAAAGCCGATCCTGTGGCACGTCCAGCACTTGCGGTAGCTCATGCACCATGTACTCTTTTGTTTCCAAAGACGACTGTAATTTCATAAACATTTTATAAAAGCCTTAGTATTAGTTCTCATTTTCCCCTAGTCACTTTTTTCACATACATATTGCCACGCCTGTCTTCGATCGGGGATAGGCAAAGACTATATATTTCCACTTGCTACGATCCTGGCACACGACTTTCGCTTCATCTACATTTATTAATCTCTTCATGCATGACTGTCAGTTTAGAGTGCTCGGAATCTGGCCTTTTTTCAAGAATATCCACAGTTTAGTTACAATGCGTTCGCCGAGGTCGTCCCCTTCCAACTCATCCACCTATCATCGTCCAACATTTTTTAGCCAACTTTAAATCTAGAAAATCCTATGATATTAGATGTGTATATTTTTGTGTAGTGTGTACATTTTTTAATGAGAAAAAACGCCCATCATTCAAAAACATTGTACCACTAAAAACAACATTGTAAACAATCTACCTGCCTGTTAACCCATAATACTGTTATAAACACACAGACACTCAGACAAGAAACAACTTTCTCAAGCCCATACAAACATTTGTTTCATGCATTGCACACAATACAGAAATCATCTTATCACAAATATAAACTAATATCTGAAATAAAAGTTTAGGTCTTACCCTATAAGTAAGCTTCAGTTGTGATGAACTAAAGTATCTTGGTGGTTGAAAAACTAAGTATTCTCCAGAGCACCCAACAAGACCAGCATATGTTTTTTCGCGACAAAGGCCAACTACTTCTTGACAATGATCATCAGATGATACCATCTATAGAAAAAGAGTGTTTACTTTTCATAAATAAAATTTTGTTTCTATATTTGTATTTTATGCCACCATTTAAAGGACTCACTGGTTTCTAACACTTACGCGAATATTAGACATTGAAATAAAACTACTTTTTACGGATTTTATCCATGGTCACGGTTGGACTGAGGTGTTGGTCGTCCTAATGTCAAAATTATCAACAGCTGGACAGGACGACCAACACCTCAGTCCACCCGTGACCATGGATACTGTAAAGGATCTGAAACGTCGGGAATTAAAATCCGTAAAAAGTAGTTTTATTTTAATACTAGCTTCCCGCCCACGGCTTCGCCCGCGTAGTTTCTCGGCTTTTCTATACTAAAATATGTATGTATTATACATATAAAACTTCCTCTGGAATCACTCTATCTATTAAAAAAACCGCATCAAAATCCGTAGCGTAGTTCCAAAGATTTAAGCATACAAAGGGACATAGGGACAGAGAAAGCGACTTTGTTTTATACTATGTAGTGATTTAAAGGACTTTACTAAATCTTTCTATTCAATATCTTGACTTGGACTTCCCAAATGAAAGGCAACTTTCTCATATGTTTTTGAAATAATGAAATATTACAAAACAGATATTGTTGAATAATAAGTTGTGATATGACCATTGGACTGCCATGTCAAAGGTCTCGAGTTCGAATCCAGGGCACGTACCACTGTCTTTTCGAAGTCATGTGCGTATTAATAATTTATTATCACGCGCTTAAACGGTGAAGGAAAACATCGTGAGGAAACCTGCATGCCTGAGAGATTTCTTGACGGCATGTGAAGTCTGCCAACCCCCAGTAGGCTAGCATGGTGGACTAAAGCCTAATCCCTCTCGTTATGAGAGGAGACCCGTGCCCAGCAGTGGGACAATGTAATGGGTTGATGACGAAAGAGTTCTCAAACAGCCTATTGCAGTCCATGGAGTTTTTAATTATTTAGTCATAATTTTCAATATCAGGGCACTTAAGGCCTATTTCACCACCTCTAGATAAACACTATTTACCAGATAAATTCAAAATTGGAACAGAATTTGTATGTATTATGTGTCTTATAATTTATTAGAAACTTATCAGAAGGCAGTGAAACAGGCCCTTAACCAATTAGTTTTTTTTTTGTACTTTACACAAAAGGCTAGGTGAACTATCGTAAATAACTTAATTGACAAAAAACACAAAATAATTTGCATGCTTAGTGAATTAAAACTAATTAAGTTATTTTAAGATACTTGACATATTTTTTCCAATTCCAAAAATAAGAGAGGAAAAAGCAAGTTACACAGAAACAGTTGTATTTTTCTACCCTTATTTTAAAGTTCTGGAATACATAAATAAAAAAACTTACTACAGGAATATTCAGATATCTTAGAGCTGTTCTGAGACAGGAATGTAGTCCCATTGGTGGCACCCACCAGACTTTAGGAGGTGGAGTACCTTTAGTAACAATGTGACGCAGCACCTTTACAAAAAAATATAAGAAGAATATTAGTAGTATAAGTTAAATAACTAATATAAACTAGCTCATATAGAGGACCCATATTTTCTTTAAGAGCGAAAGGTAACTGAAGCCAAATAAAACCTTTAAAAAACAGTTATTTAGAGAAAAACTGTTATAAGCTTTTAAATTTTTGTTTATAATGAATATTATTATTTTAAGCATTCTGAAAATGGACATTTCATACATTACTGTTCATAAATGACATAGCTGACTGTCCAATTCATCAGCTTTACTACAAATTTATACCCATCCAACCATAAAACATGATTATCTGACAAAATTGATGAAAGTTCTAAATATTTACAAAATTAGTGGTATTAACATACAAATACAAATTATTAATATTTTACCCCCTTTGCATTTATATTGTATATATAGGTTACAAGAATGCACATTGTGCATTACGGACAATGTGCATTGTTTTTTGAAGCACTGTCTTCTCTCATTATTAATTTTATATAGAGGTAAATAATATGTAACACTAACAGAATTGACCCTCTGTCTATATGTAGCTTGAGTTTGTATCCAATGTTGTGGCAATGCTGGTGGAGTAGGATGTGCACCATTAAAACACACACATAAAGCCACTTGATGTTCAGCAAGAGCCTGTGCAAGTGTGGTTAAAAATTGAACACAACGTGCCCACTGACCACCACATGCCCAATCTGCAAAGACAGTATTAAGTTAATCCAGGAAAGTTAATATGGAAAATGAAAGGGATTCATAAAAAATCTTTATTTGATTGTTGATGTACCATACATATAAAACCAAAAAACTTTGTACAAGATTTTTTGCTTGCATTGAGCCCTCAATCAAACTAGTTATATCAAATGTAAAACATTTATAAGATCTATTTACAAAAATGAATTATAAATGTATCTAAGTAATAATACACTTACCTATGTACAGTCAAAATCACTGCAGCTATATTATTTGTGCAGATATGTTTCTTGATATAAATGTTAGGGAGATCACAGAGAGTGTAAACTATGGTAACAAATAGTACTAACCCTATAAAAAAATAGTGGTATCAAATACCTGAGAAGTATCCTCCATATAAACGATCTAGACATCCTTCCGCGTCGAGAACTAAGCGGAAACCGCCGGCATGGTTTCTGGCGATCCGAAACAAATCCACTCCCACACCCTCGTTTTCTAAAAACGTCTGAAGATCTTGTATCCCCATAGCTCAAAATAAATGGTGTAATTATTCGATCGAACACGTTAGTCACGATGAATTAGTAGCCTGGAAGAAAAAAAAATTTGACGGTAAGAGTATGTGGTTAGTTTTCACAAATCAAATATCTATCACATAATACAATTTATTATTCTGAAATATTCAGTATTGAACTCAATCAAATGAGTAAAATTGCTAAATTCCTCTAAAATCTAATACGGGGATACAAACGTTACCGGCACGTACGAAGGTCAAAATCATTAGAAATCGATTTGTTTGTTATTCTACATAGAAAATATAATATACAAATGAAAACTATAAAAACAATGGAAATAAGAAAAACTGTCCAACCTTACTAAAAAACCATACCAACAGAGAATTACGATAGGCGTAAGTTAAAAACGGAAGCCATTTGTAATTTTTTTTTATTAATAGCCGTGTCACTACGAGAGCCAGTAATCGCTATTTTATCGGCCATGGAACTTAAATCAATGGATCATACTACTGCTGCAAGAGCGTGTACCAAAAAAATATTCGCGAAAGAGAGCACTAATACGTAGCGGTGTCCTTTTCTAATATAATCCTTGAGTTATGATTTGACCGATTAATTCACAACGATAACAAAATTATTCTAAGTTACTTTTGTTTCGTTACATAATTTGTTTATCCGCTACGAATGCGTTATAATCGACTTATTCACTATTGAGTATGTGATGTGTATGAGCTTAAAAACATTATCAAACTTAAGGCTAAAGCATCAGCCTTGGGCGCGAAATTCAATTTTTTCAAAATTGAAGATTGATGGCAACTTTGATAGCCTATAATATTCAATCTGTGATAGATAGTATACCAAAGATTAGGTTAGTTAGTTTTAGTGACGAATCAGTATTATGTAGCTACTCTAATGATACTGTGATAGACTGTTTAAACTTACCCAACCGACAATAGAGAGGCATACCGATAGTGTTGTTCACATACAAATCAAAATAACGATTCGTGAAAAAACACAAATTGTCTTTGACGGATTAGTGTGAATGAGCACTTATGTTAATAGTTTGTGACGTAGGCAGCATTCATTACCGTTTTTGAATGGTAGAAAATTTTGAAAATTTTAAATCTTTTCAAGTATTTCATATTCGCAATCGCCGCTATCGCTCGGCATCACCGAGAATTATTATTAGTATTATTCTAGATATTGATTTAATTAATATAATAAAACACTATGATATCTTCAATTTATTGATGATGTGACAACTCTGTGGTGACAACTATGTTATCTTCAATTTACTGATAATAATGTGATACAATCCATAGACATCGGCACTTTTGTATCGATTCAAGCATGTATCGTATTCGTTTGTACCGATCCAGGTTATGCGAGAGCCATATCAGCCTTATGATTAAATAAGTTGTTGTTACGTACCGATACTATATTGCATTCCTTCCAAGATCGTACACTAGATTGTGCAGTTTCCATGCAGTCAACCTCCACTATATTATTATACTCTTTACAGTCAGCTTGCTACTATTAATGGATAAAATACTAATATTAATATATAGTGTACACCTCTGCCTAACCTTTCGGGGAATATAGGCGTGATCCCTGATCCGCGCAGTCCGCGCTACATTTTGTAATCAATTAATCATAGACTACTAAGAGAACTGATTTGTAACCTGTGCGTGCAGTGGTACACAGACTAATAAATTTGTGCGTGTATTCCTGTCCTTGCCAGCTGCCAGTCCTGCCACTTCCATGACCAAAGAGTTCCATGACTTTTAGTCCAGTGTGACCATATGTGGGAGGTTCTGCCATTTTGGCAAGATTTAACCCTTATTTCAGCGCCTGGCATGAACAGCATACGTTTTAATAAACTTGGCTGTTTTTGGCAATATTGGGTATGGAAAATAAATATTCTTAAAGCAACTCAAAATTTCGAAAATGGCAGCCGCGAAGATAGTTCTTGGGCATATTATATGTATATCGGGTTCCCCCTACTTCTCGTGTTATGTTTGTATCACATTCATCATCACCATCAGCCCGTATTCGTCCACTGCTGGACGTAGGCCTCCTTAAGTGAACGGCACAGAGCCCGATTTTCAGCTCTTTTCATCTAGTTACTGCCAGCTGCCTTCCGCAAATCGTCACTCCTACTGGCCAGTGGGCGTCCTACACTACGTTTGCCTAGCCGCGGTCTCCACTCGAGAACTCGTTTGCTCCAACGGTTGTCGGTTCTCCGAGAGACGTGACCGGCCCATTGCCACTTCAGTGTGCTAATCCTTTGATTTATGTCGGTTACTTTGGTTCTGTGACGGATGACTTCGTTACGGATTTTATCCCTCAGAGAGACTCTGAGCATATCTCTCTCCATAGCTCACTGTGCACATTCAATTAACAACTTTTCTAATAAGGTTGATAACCTTAAAGAAGTATTGTATTGACGTAATGTGTGTTGACAATTTTTGGGTGCCATCGGCAAAAGGCGGAATTCTAGTAGACAATTCAAATAAGTAAATATTGAAAATTTTGCAAAAGAACTGTTATGACCACCGATGTCTAACGCTGCATGCGAAAGAATAATTCTTAAATAAATTTAATTATACTCTTTGTTGCAATCAAACCAACCAAAGACGTTAAATATAAACAATTAAGAAATCCATGTATAAAGATGAAGAAAATAAAGAATATAATGAATGTTTAATTTTATATTCAATGGTTAATAAAGTTGGCAGTATTTAGGCAGTTCTTACTACATTCTTTGTATGGAGGGTAGAAAGTAAGGAGGACCATCTTGTATGGGGGATTAGTCGAAAAAGTGTCCACTTGTATACAGCAAATTATTGTTCGAACACTCCCCGAACTAGCGCTAGTATAGCAAGTGGAAATGATATGAATGTAGCAGTTATAAGCAGAGTGAAGTGTGCTGAGTTGAAAAATTTAACATTTCTCTTGACTTCTGTAGTTAAGAAATATGCAGTATTTAAAATCTCAACTATTTACGTAGTCAACTGTAATTTAGTAAATAATAACCTATGAAACTCCCGAAATAAAAATAAATACATTTTTAAAATTCTTCCACTTGCTACTATAGCGCCACCTTAATTTGCTCCCTTTCAATGGACACTTTTTAATACACTGAGATGTATGTGATTACTTTGACTAATGTGATTGATTTTTCGGAAAGTAGAGTTCTTTACGATTTTTTTCATAATTGCAGAAACAGTGTAACATTACACAAAATATTTAAATAATTGTATCTAAGTGAGGACATAAATTAGCTAAGGTGGAAAATTCCCTTCCGAAACCCCATTTTTTTTACAAAAGGTCGCAATTAAAACTTCCACTTATATATATTTTTTGTCGATTGCGGCATTTGTAAGGCTGTCTTTGGCTGTACCACAATGATTCGTCCTTTTAACGGCGACCAGCGGACGATGAAACACGCACTTTAGTCACGGTCCGTGTTCGATATTCCACAACCGCAACCAATTTCGAAGTAAGTACTACAATTTTATTCCTTGTAAATTATTTTGAAATCTTTATAAACTTCCAGTGAACCCAATTTAATACTAAGCTTGTTGGTCTGATGTGTTATTTAAAAATAAATTAAACAAAAATGTTTAAAGGTAGACTTCCGATACTGCCGTTCCGTTACCAAAACGCAGGTAACGTAGTATTGGAACTAAAAAGTTTCGCAGGGGCTGGACACTTCTATACTTGATACTTATTGTGTAGGCAGTAGCGCTATCTCTCGATAAATTCCATAAAACAAAAATAAGTTTTATTGCGTTGTGCCTCATAATACCATAGATGGAGCTTATTCCAAGAATTGGTACTAGTGTTACTGTTTTATCGACATTATGTGGAATATGGTGGTTGTTAACTTTGGTTGTTTTCTCTCAACTTCAGTCACATTTTCGTGATATTTTGTGCGTTATTATTCAGAAATTGTGTTAAGTTGTAAGTTTTCGATGTGAAACACACAAAGACAAAGTAAATATATTGATTTACAGTTAGTGCAAAAGTGTTAATCGAATTCTGTGCGGTAAAATGAGGACTAATAATGCAATGGACGTAATTTTATTATGAAAAACAAATATTATAAAGCACCGAAATAAAGAAATTTCTGAAATCTTGTTTTTTTTATGCACTATGACTACATACAGAAGTATATAAACCTAATATAGGTTAATATATATATTATATATATATATAATATATATATATATATATATTATATATATATATATTAATATAACGTGTATTTTATACGTGTATTTTATATTAATATATATATATATTAATATAAAATACACGTAGATACGTACATATATCTATAAAACTATCAGTACATGGGAAACGTCAAAAGATGGCCTTAGTGTTCAACAAATGTCAGTTGTGGTGAGTGGTGACACGAATATTGCTGAGAGGGCTCTCTTTTCCTAGTTTAATATTCTACTCTTTGAAGTTTCGGAATGGAATTCTTAGGAAGATGGTACATTATATTCATGTCACTTTGTGACTGTGAATAAGAATTTTAATGTTCAGAAATTATTTATTATATAATGTATTATAATATAAATTATTTAATGTTCATAAGCTCAAATGACAAGTTCGAAGAAAATGTATGCATTTTAATAATATTGACATGAGTACCTAGCCAATATTTCTTTTTCAGGTACAACAACAATTTGCAATATTTTGAATAAGCAATATTTTCAAATCTTTTTGTTAATGTACAATAATCTTAATAATTCTATTCCGTTACTGGAACAGTCAATTCCGCGACTGTCCTATTTTATATTTTGATTTAAATATAATTTTTAGAGCGAAATCCCATCTGATTTTCATCAAATTTTGATATTATAGAGGATAATAATTTGATGAATATAAATTAAAAAAGAGTTCCTATATTGTTTCCTAATTAAGTAAATTACCAAAAATAATTTAACTGATTTCTTCCAAAGAGTAACGTAATGGAAAATAAATTGATAAAAAAATATGTTTTTTATTCGTGATTTTATTCTTTCTTTATTTTATATTGAAGTAAAAACCATTACTAATAAATAATACCAGTTGCTTAAATCCAAGCGTGTTTTATTTTATTTCTATAACCGCAACCGGTATCTTGGATCGTGGGTGACTGACTCTTGGGAGAGTGACACAGAGATACGCGTCCGGATAGAGATTGCAAGAACCTCATTCATGAAGATGAATAAAGTTCTTACAACAAAAAGACTATCTATCAGTCTCCGCAATAGACTCCTGAAGTGTTACGTTTGGCCAGTCCTACTGTATGGTTGTGAGTCTTGGACCATCAAAGAAGACCTCCGCAAGAGACTAGAAGCATTTGAAATGTGGGCGTATCGCCGTATGCTCCGCATAAGCTGGACAGATAAGGTCTCAAATAGCCAAGTCCTCAAACAAATGAGACGAGAGAAGCCCGAACTTGTACGTACCATCAAACAGAGAAAAGTTGCGTACCTTGGACATGTTTTAAGGCATGAGCGTTACCAACTGCTGCAGACAATAATGATGGGAAAAGTTCCGGGCAAAAGAAGTGCTGGAAGAAGGAAATTGTCCTGGCTCCGCAACATCCGACAATGGACTGGGATAAGGAAAGTGGAAGATCTGTTCAGACTGGCTCTGAACAAAGAAAAATTTAAAAGGATGACTGCCGACCTTCAGTAGTGGAGAGGCACCCAAAGAAGAAGATAACCGCAAGCTTATAGTTGCGGAATGGAAGAATTTTTGTTTCCCAAGGGCACTAAATTACTTATATTTAATTAAATACTAAAGAATAAGATGTTCTATTATTATTTTCATATAATGCAAAGAATACCACTTGTGAATGTAATGACAAAAAAACGAACTAAACAAAAAAATAAATTTCGATACATTTAAAACAGAGTACACTTTTTGTGAAAATGACCCACTCTTCCAGCTAGCGGTGGCCGTTTCGATTATTTTACTAATCGATTATGCAAACTAATGTTATCGATCATAAATCGATTATTAATCGATTTTCGTTCAATTACAAGTCTTAAATCAAACATTTCTTCAGAATGTCATAAATAAAGATTATTAAAACAACTTAATCACTTAAATATTAAAAACAAACAATATTTAAATTAAAGATCAAACAGAACATAATCACTTATTTATAAAAAAATATACATATAGAAATTAAACATCAAATAGACCTCAATGATTAATTTATAAAAAAAAACAATATTTAAAATTAATATCAAATAGAACTTAATCAGTTAATTATTAAAGAAATTAACAATATTTAAATGAATCATCAAACAAAGAACTTAATCACATATTTATAAAAATAAACAATTTTAAAATGAATCATCAAAGACAGAACTTAATCAGTTGTTCAAAAATGAAAACCAATATTTAAAGCTAAACATCAAACAGAAATCAATTTCCAATTAGCATTAGGAAAATAAATACCCACCTTCAGGGTTGTACCTGGGTATTTACCCGCTTTTTACCCAAAATTCAATTTACCAGGGAATTTACCGAGAAGAAACCCTACTGGTGACAGGGATTCCCTTAGCAAATAGGTTTACCATAACTTAGTGTTATATAGCAATAATTGATAATTATCAATTATCTAAACGATAATCGATTGATAACAATTATTTTAATAGTCGATTAATCAACTATTAATAATCGATACCACACACCACTACTTCCAGCCCTTGATGATTTTAATCACAGGCTCATAGAGGAATGTATTATATGCCAGGTTGCTAGTAGTGCTATACTAGATAATATTTAATTTTGTAAAAGATATAGGACTGGGTTCGTAAGATTGTCTGGGGGTCGTAAATCAAAACTAAGTAATTTGAATATTTTACGGATAGAATTAGGAAAAATGGGAAATTAGCATGGGATATATTACTACATACTGGAGTGAAAAACATCATCCGTGTTCATCGTTGAAACAGTTTTAGTGTTTATGATGATATAAAAGTTATTGTTTAGTACATACACATTCCTGCCACCTACTCGGTGTTTCGTCAGTTGAATTGATTTGAAAGGATAATATAAATTCCTAAAACCAAGTAATGCCGGAGCAAAGTAACGATTACCGTGTTGTAGTTTTTGGTGCGGGTGGTGTTGGCAAAAGTTCCCTTGTGCTTCGATTTGTAAAAGGAACGTTTAGAGAATCTTATATACCCACCATCGAGGATACATATAGACAGGTAATAAAACTTATACTATATATTATTTATTATATTATATATTCCCGCGACAGTAATGCGATAAACTCTCTATTTTAATTATAGTGATTTTTCCAAAAAAGTCAATTTTATAAAAGTATGAAGATTGTATAATTATACATTTTTCATTTAACATTACATGGTGTTGTTTCAGTTCATTTAGTATGTATCAGCATATTTATGATAATCTTCTCCATATATGTTTGATTTGTGGTAGAATATGTATTTAAGTTATTGTTTGGGATGGTTTGTGTATCTTCTTGTAACATTATACCTAAGAATAATGTCATATATTTTAATTTTCCTGCAAACAGGAACTACTAACCTACTACAAACCAATTATTATTATAAACAAATTATTGCAACTATTTTAATCAACTGGTTTCATTCACAGAAGCATATAGATGTCCCTCATCAAAACCCCTAAGAGCCAACATATATGAGCCAATAGAAGTGGGATTCACTAACTTTGAAAAGAAATGCTGATATAAACTTATGATAAGCAGTTTAGCTACATATGCACATATTTCAGTATCTGGACTCATGATCATCATCCACATCCTCACTCCATCCGATGCTGGGTATAGGCCTCCGTCAGTTAGTGGTATCATCCATAGTACTCCTCTAATTTAAACATCCTTTGACTTGAATTAAGTAAAGGTTACTTAGTATTCAAAATAAATGAATGCTATTTTTATTAAAGATTTTGGAAAAAAATCTGATTAATCCTTATAGGATTACCTTATTGCCCATCTATGTGTTAAGACTTCTTTCTTCAGGAACAGGTTTAGAGTTGAAATTCATAACAAATACTCAGGTGTATTGTTTGTTAGACCTGCAAACAAATCAAGCTAATGATCCTTTGGTTAATGAGTAAACATAGTTTTGCTCCTTGTTATTGAGTTTATATCATTGTTTGTTATGGGTGCTTGTAACAGAATGTTTTGTTTTCTGGTTCAATGAGTGGTACCTACTAAATTGCCTGCTCCATTAGTCTATTAGTATTATGAGTGACTGCTATGCTTAAGGTTTCGATTCCTAGGTTGAGTAAAATGCCATTGAAATTGTGTTTTTCTCTGAAATTCTTAGTAGCAGCTCGAGGTTTGGATTTGTTCCTTATAAATAGCAAGAGGTTCACCCCATTTTACAAGAACATAAGCATAACAGCACAATGTGGGTGTAAAGTGGTACCTACACCTCTGCCTTACCCTTCGGTAATACAGGCATAATCATGTGTTATGACATGACTCTACATAATATCTCATATATATTTGAAAAACTAATATTAAAGACTATCTTTCCGCCCGCAGCTTCGCCCGCGTGGACAACACGATTTTCACTGTTAAGTTTTTTCCAATTCTGGTGGGAAATTGCAAATTATCCTTACTTTCTATATCTTATCGTCTATCTTTCCATCCGCTTCTTTGATTGGGTAGACCACAAAAGTTGCCCAACTTTATTATTTACCGAAATATAAACGCAGCTTATACCCTTTCCCAAGGTCTTCTCTATTTTTGTACCAAATTTCGTCAAAATCCAAAGGACTTTCATCCCCTACTTCATCCCCACACAGTTTGAAATTTCAAAAAACCCCTTTTCAAATATTTATTTGTTTATTTATTTCTTATCAAGTGCGTTTATATAAAGTTTCATGGTTTTATCTTGAAAAATTACGATCTCCCATACAAACTTTCACCCCCTATTTCAACCCCTTCAGAACTATTTTTTGCAATAAAAAGTAGCCTATGTCCTTTCTCAAGCTTTAGTCTATCCCAGTACTAAATTTCATCAAAATCGGTTGAGTAGTTAAGGCGTGAAAGCGTAACAGACAGAGAGACAGTTACTTTTGCATTTATAACATTAGTAGGGATTATAATATTATGTTTTATTTGTTACAAACATACTTTATTGAACACATAGAAGTTTAATATATATTAATATTTTTTTTACTTTGTAGATTATATATTTGCTTATGTCAAATTATATGTATATATTTGATGTATTTTGATGATTTTATTTTGCAGTCTGTAGCACTATAACTGTACATTCCTATGATTTTATATGAAATATGCCATGTGAAATTTTGCCATAACACTATCCTTACCTTTCTAGGTGATAAGCAGCAACAAAACAATATGTACATTACAAATAACTGATACAACAGGATCACATCAATTTCCTGCTATGCAAAGATTATCAATTAGCAAGGTACTTTTATTTTTGCAGTACATTCAAAGATTTTAATATCAGTTTTAGTACTTGGACCTTTTTTTTTTCAGTAATTAATGTGTCTTTTTTGTAACTACAGGGACATGCATTTATATTGGTGTACTCTGTGAGCAGCCGGCAATCTTTGGAAGAACTTAAGCCAATATGGCAAACAATAAAGGAAATAAAAGGAACAGAGCTTCCAAATATTCCAGTAATGCTGGCTGGTAACAAATGTGATGAAAGTCCGGAAATAAGAGAAGTATCAGCATCAGAAGGGCAGGCTCAAGCTCAAGCTTGGGGTATCTCATTTATGGAGACATCAGCTAAAACCAACCACAATGTTACCCAACTTTTCCAGGTACAAATGGATTTACTTTATTTAAACACTACAATTTGTGGTAAATATATGATATGGCTGTAGGTAACAAATTAAATGTATGTAATAAGTAACAACTATTACTGTCTCATTAGTCTAGTGGTCCTTAATGTGACTGCTATATTAGAAATGCTGGGTTCGATTCCCAGGTCAAGCAAAGTGTTATTGGGTCAACACCAACAACTTAGTTTGGAGTATGGATTTATCACCTGTTAATGCCAATAAGCTTGATCCCTATTATATGGGATCCAAACATTTATTAATGAACTGTTAGTGTCCATTCTTACACCTCTGCGTTTCTCTTTGGGAATACAGGTGTGATGATGATGAGTTTAATTTTGTTTTTGTTGACGGATCCATAAATAGAGCTGCCATTTAAGGTAAATATTTTAATGAGGCTATAAAAATATGCACTCAACTAGCTTATTGTATAGTGCTGCAGCCCATGGCTTGTTGACGGTATACTCCTTCATCAGCTAAATGCTATGATAGGAATAGTGTATTCTATCACTTTTACTTATTCAAATGGCGTCGCTAACAAGTGTTTATTTAATTTCAGGAACTCTTGAATATGGAAAAGAACAGAAATGTTTCCCTTCAAGTGGATGGAAAAGGAAAGAAAAAGAAGGACAAAGTTACAAAAGAGGGTGGAGAAGCATCTGCCAGTGGAAGAGAAAAATGTCGAATTATGTAGATACGACAGGCAACACAATCAAAACGTAATCCCACCAATTGATTTACGGTTATTCATAGTCATTTTGATTCTAGTCATTAAATCTATGTCCCAAACGAGATATGCATGGATTGTATTGCATTTAAAAGTCGGGAGTAGTATAATAATTACAATGCCTTTATATCATATTAGTTACGATCGTGATGAAACTTAGAAATCACTTATCGTAATATCCAAATTTGTTTGCTAATAGTAAGAAATTAAAATAATTTAATAACGACTGACATGACAAAGAGATGAGGAATATTACGTATGTTGTTAGTGTGAGAATACAACGAAATTAAGTCTTAAAAGACTTACTGTTAATGAATTATACATACTAAGTGGATATAAACATACATACTTACACAATATTACCGTTATATAGTTTTGAATTACAATTGGAGAATTATTTGTTTTTTGTTTCTATTTAATGTATTTATTTTTATACAAGCTTTTATTTAACTTTTTTGTTTTTATGAGAATGATGATTGTATGTGAAAAAAAAAACAGCATACAGACGAATTGAGAACCTCCTTCTTTTTGAAATCGGTTGAAAATATGGTACATACCTAAGGCCATTTAAAAATGGTCTCTTTTGTCCAGTTTATTGTTATTTAGCTATAAGCTCAGTCAGTTTTACTGCAGTAATATACCTATAGTAAGGTAAACAAAGAATTACACATTTTGTTATATAAATGGGTAATGTCATTATGGGAAGTTTTTATCAGTGCCAAATATGTAGTACCAGTATGGAATGGTTTCGTCATCATGATAATATTCACTTAGTGGTTTGTCGTAGGTCGAACATATCGACTTGATCTAAGTATGTCATTATAAATATTCAAAGCTATAGCATATATATGCATAGCTTCCAAAAATGCGTTTGTTTGGACGTCCTATTGTCCACAAGTACAGAAACTAGATGCATGTTTAAACTAAAATTATAAAGTGCGTATATTAAAGCCACAAGATTTTTTTAAAGAAGTGTTACTTTATAATAAATCCAGTTGGATTGTAATTTTTTGTGGTTGTGAGTTGACAATACAGTTTTGCCGCTGGATCTGTTCACAATCCATTGATAGTCTACAATCTGACTAGAGTTATAACAAACTAGCTTCGATATGTTTCGATCATACCTAGGTGCTTACGTATGCACCATTAGAAAGACGCATTATCTACGGAGACTTCTAGGCTAAAATTTATGAATATACCCATTTGGAGCTAGGGCGGGTAGCTAGTTAAGTATAAATATAGCAACTCTGCTTGGAAAACGAGTATACCTATTGAAATTAATAGAACTCATAAAAATAAAACAATAATAGTTACATGAAAATCTATTGACGTCGTCTGTCGCTCTGCACGATAACGATATTTCTTAACGCCTTTCCAGTGCGTGGTCTCCAAACTTTTGCCCATTTAAATTTCATATATAGACTTTGTATCTATTTAAGTTCTTCACATGCATACTTCAAAAGCAGGTCATTTGTAACGGCTGGAGTGAATAGAACCCAGACTGAACATTCTTAGGTGTCAAACCAAGTGTTAAACATAACACGTAAATGTTCAATAACATTCTAACATTCCTAATGAATTATATCGTTCTGTTTTTTTTTTTAAAGTTTACTTAGCAATGTGGGTTGCACATAACTAGTATTCTTGTTAACCCCTCGTACTATGCTAAATGCTTGTATTACGAGTGGGTTCACGTTGGTAGTGCGATGGGTGAGTTTCGAATCGGCAACCGCATGATCGTCCAACGCCCTAGCCATTAGGCTACCGCCGCTTAATACTTCTCAAGTTCTCTAGAATAGCTTTGTTATACAAAATATTATATTCACAATTGAAGCATTAAAGAGAGGTAGGTACTGTTGTAAGATAATTAAACATTCCAACATTATCTCACGATGACATTATCAATTTACCTATTTATGTTGTAGACTTGTGTTTTTTTGCAAAGTTTGTTATGTAATAATAAATAATTATGATCACCATTCAATATTTATCTAGTCATTAAAACGATTAAGTGTAGCTGTCGCTAGTTTTATAATGCACTTAATTTAATATCACTCACATATCCAATTATATAGATTTGTCCAAAATATATGATAATGTATCAAGTCGATTGTCATTGTATAAAATTATACTTATTTTAAAATACCATATAATGTGATACGGTTAAAACTTGAAGCGTAGCGTATAATTATAAGTCAATCATATCATCTCTGGTTCAAATCTCGAATCAAAATGAACACTGGCTACAGCCTTAAGGTCTATGGTTGCTTGCACATTTCTGTGTTCATAAGGTCGTTCGCAACAAATTTGGCTAAAAGAAACTGCTATGGCTTGTTCTAAAGTAAATTATTTTTAAACTCTACCACATAATATTACTTTTATTTTAGTACCGACCAATCTGGTGAACTTCCGTGAATCCGTCTTAACTTACTTCTGCCCGCGACCAAACTATTATCTGTGACTTCTGTACCCAAGTCCAAACAGCTGAACGAAGACAAAACTGCGCTTCGGTTGCAACCGTGCCACTATTTTTCACTTAGTACCATAAAATTGATTACCTATCTGTTGTACCTACATTGTTTTTTATGTCTCAGACAATATTATTTCGTTAAGTGTTGGTATTTGTTATTGTGGCATTATTTAGATTTCAGTACACACATATAACTAATTTAAACAAAGAAATACAAATAGCAAATTATCTTGAGCACTCGATTAAATCATATAATACTAATGTACATATTATTATGTTTGATTGTATTTTAGGACATTTCATATGCACATAAGTTGATAAATAAAGTATAATTATGCACCATTTAATTACGAATATTTGCTTATTGGCAGAATCTATGAAGTATTGTATTGATAGTGATAAATATTGTTAAACACTGAATTGTTATAGCTGGACCAAAGTTGTTTCGTGTTGATTGACGTAAGTTTACAGTGTGGTAAGGGAAACATGTTTATGCTCTCGGTTTTTTTTTCTTTCATTCTTTCGTCATGCATTTTATTCGGTTACTTACTTGAAAATTCTCGCTACACTTGTCATAACCAACATTTCATACGGCTTTTTTTAATAAAACTTAAAACTTACGGATTTACTTACTTTGACAATTTAAAACTTCATCATATTTTAACAAGCTCACATTTTGATGCACCTAAAGTTGCAAATATGGCACTAATTAACAGTAGTATCGTTGAGTACTAGCTAATCTAGACATGTTTCGCTGTACTCAGTCTGATAAAAGTAAACCTACGTACTTAAAAGTATCCTACGCATGGAATTTCCCTTTTCCGTAGGCACTTCGGGATAAAAAGCATATAAAACACTAATAGAATTGCAAATGTCAACATTTTCAAGTCAATCAATCGACTATTTCTCGAGTTTCGCGGATATAAAAAACATACAGAAGCTGAATATTATATATATTATTAATTAAAAAATATTATTACTGACGTATTTATTATGCGTAATAAAAACCTAATTTAAAACTTTTTTTAAACAATATGTGAATGAAGCTCTTTCTCCTCTCTCACGGGTGTTGCTGATATTTGCTAATACAATTTATTTACATTTCAATTATAACCGATCTGTTTAGGTATAATCTATTACTATAATAGTCTACAATCTTTTAAAAATGTTCACTATTTTTAATGTAAACTCATGAACTTTGTCGCTTTTATGTATTACATATATATATATTGGTCTAAACATTATTAGTTTCGGAAATGGCAATTTACATGACTTGTTCCCGATCATGGACTGTCGAAGACCATCGGTCAGAAGATTATCCATCTTGGACTTGGACCAACAATTGAAATTAGTGTTCATGTCACTTATTGCACTTGCTAGTCAAAGACTCGGCTGCTCCTATGACCAACATTGATCACTCTATTGATGTTGTTGATATCAAGATTTCAGTGGAAAATCTGGTGAGAACGAGTAATGTTTATCTACTAGTTGGACATGTATCCAAAATTTTTCATTACTTTTAAGTGTTGTATTTATGATTACTTTTAAATAGCACGATTAAAATAACGGATTATTGTAGTGATAGTTGCTAGACTTTAGTGAAATTCTGTAATCAACGAAGGAGGAAATAGTATATCTACTCAAAACAGTATATATAAGTACTTAAAATATGAGAATCAGATCCATAATGTAACTGAAAGTAGGTACGATGTTTAATAACATTTATTAACTCATGTGGGAGATAAAAAACATAAACATATTAACCTTAATTAAATTTGATCAAAAAGAACGGCGGAGTCCGAATCCCCTATACAAATCAATAAGCATTAATTTGTATTTGGATTCGGATACTGATTATCCAGGTTCCTTTATAGTCATTTTGTCTAAAATACTTGACCGGAAATAAGTTTACGAGAATGTATTGGTAGATAATATTTTTACGTGTCGACCGGATTTACGCTCGTTTTAATTAATTATTACTATTAAAATAATATAAATAGCTTTTATGTAATTGGAGGACTTAAGTACACCAGAAAAGTTTAAAAGCTCCATTAGTAGTTAGCGGAATTTACGAGTAATTTGAGGATAGAGGTGTCAAGACACTGCCTCACATCGTAGTAGGTACATGGATACTTAGTTCTATTGAACGCTCGGTCCGCCGGACTTTAAGAAGTTACATTGTAGTCGGTTTTTAACATGTTACGTTTGTTATAACATTTCTTTCTACCTTTGTCTGCTCTAATCTTCGAACATGGTGCCCAATATATGACTCGGCAATAATAATATAGTAAGAACATAGATAATAGGATAATAAATTATCAATATCCCTTCTACAATCTTACCGATTATAATCTAGTATTCATAGAATCCCATTAGAGAAACTAAAATGACTAATGTAGCATTGCTTACGTTTTCTGAAATTTATTAAGTACTAAGGCATATCTATAGATTTGTTCCATAGTTGTACAACAAACATTTGGTGAAAGCATTTGGCAAAAAGTAGTAGCATTTAATATTAATTAAGCAGATATAATTGAGGTGTCGTTTGATGAGTTTTAAAAACTTCGATTCGTTGCATAAATATAGTTAAAGGGTTCCTTAATTACTTTTTGTTAGGTATAGTCTGATAGAAGCGCTTCGTTCAATTCACGTTTAGGTGTGCCCAGGGTAAGGTCAGGTGTATTGTTGATAATATCATGTGCATTCTCTGATCACCTTGATAAGAGTCGATGTTCTAGATAGATGTATTGTATATAATTATATTGTTTTGTTGAATGTTATTTATACTGAGGTTGCGAATGTTTGTTGACCAATAGCACTATAGATTGTAAGCCTCTATTTAAAATCAAGACTAGAGTTCGCTTAATATCTTATTAATAATAAATAAAGTCAACTTTTTATTTGTTACTTACTCACTGACCCATTCAATAATACCTATAATTAAAGTTATGTTACGAGCTACGCGAGAGCGCAGCACTGTAGAGATCATGAGACCTCCTCGCACATCTATCTCTAGTGGTAAGTAGAGACCGCTTATTCATGCACTTTGCTACAAATTTTAACTGCTACAATTTCGGAAATATTTACCCAATAATAATTATGTAGCGGAATTAAAAATACAGTCTCATTTTATCGAATTTAAATAGATTTGACAGTACTTGATTCTGATTTTTTGGATTTTATCGTGTTACCTGGATATTATTTAATTCCCAACGTTTCTAGTACCGTCTACCGATTCGTTAATGTGTGCTAAAGTGAATCTTGATCTGAAGAGCTACTATTAGAGCTGGCTTTCAGTAAATGAAATGAATCCAATTATTTCTACGAATTAATAAAATTTTACGTTTCTAACTTTACTATGGGAAAACTATTTAATAAAATTGACTAACATAATTTGCAGGTCGTCTCTGGCCTGGTTCTGTCATGTTAGCGCATGGCGTTTTGGAAGTCGGTGCCCTCGATTTGATTTGATGAAACTGAAACTGTTTTAAACATAACAATAGTTTTATCGTTTCGATGGTAGTTTGAATAATAAGACACTGTAAAAAATATAAATTAGTTTTAATTGAAACAGGTACTTACACTATGCTTATAAAGTAATCATATTGGAAAATGTTACTCTAAAATATGTTAAATCCATAATTAAAAATCATCATAAATAATCCTTTCCTAACACTACCATATTATTAACAATAAACCAGTATATCACATTAAAGCATTATTAAGCTAAGTTTATCACAGTAAAATAAAATATTAAAATATGGCGATATCAATAAAGTGCAACCCCATTAATAATTAAAACACTTACTTGTTTCTTTTGTAATAAGCTTGGAACCTTGTTCCAAAAAGCTTATTGAGGTATTGGACCAAGGGAAGATTAACCTTTGGGCCACCGCTAATTTACAAAACTAAATAGAAAGGTGTTGCCAAAATAAAGAACAGGTACTTAAAGTATATTTTTGCTAAGCAAATATTAGGGTAGTGGAAGATATAGTAAACACGGCTACAGTTCAAGCTATATAATTCCAGTTTAGGTTTATCTCGTATTGTATAGTCTATAGGTACTATACAATACGACAATAAGCTTAAACTGGAAATGTATACCTCGCCATGTAATCGTGCGTCCAAGCAGCCACGATTACCTTAAGTTTTATTTATTAGTAGTAGATATTTGGAGTGCGGAAACTGCTTATCGTTCGCATCAAGCAAATAACAGAATCGAATTTCATGTGGTTTTATGACTTTAGTGTTCGAAACCCACATATATGAATAACAGCTTGTCCCCCTCTATATTGTTTGCATAAAAAAACTGGCCAATATTACTGGTTTTTGTTATATTGTATTAGTGATCGATACCATGATAATATTATGAAATCGCTAGAGCGGCGCACTGGCAGTGTTAAAATAATAAGTTGAACCAATGGTTGGAGTATCTACAGGCATTATAAATATACACTTCCAGTTTATTCATAATCAATGATCACCATCACCACATCCAACATAATTTCTTTTTCTTAAACTACTGCCTATGACCAGTTGATTGTTCTTGTTTTCTCGAAAACAGTCAGTTAATCGACCAGTACTGGCTGATCTTTGTAATCTTGGAAAGTTCTTTTTATTGATCGATTTTGCGTTAACATCAGGCTTATTTTGTACATTAGTAACATTAGTTAGGGCTAAGGAACAAACATTCAAAAGTCTATCTAATCTATCTCCACTTATTCTATCCGTGTCTCCAACATGTAGTGGTTGCTGATTTGTATTTGTGGGAAAAAAAGATCTTCTATTTTGTTGGACTCCAACACTGACAATGCCAAGAAAATTTAATTTGAATGGAATATTAAATATAAAATTGAATACAACCATAATTAAGAGGTATATCAAAGAAATGTTAACAACTAGGATTAAAAACCCAAATGCAATTTTATCGAACGGGAACCACAATCCATCTGAAAAAAAAAGAAAAATTATAAAGTTTGTAAAGTTTAAAAACTCCGAGCTGCTACTGAGAATTTCATAGACAAACCCAATAACACTGCTCGACCTGGGAATCGAACCTAAGAACTCTAGCGCAGCAGTCGCAACTATACTAATGAGGCCGTTATATTGTTATTGACTTTATATAGCTGCAGCTGATAGAACGAACTAAGGAAAACAACGGAATTTCGCCTTTATTTTAAGAGCCAGTCGCCGGGGGAACGGCAGGGTACGTCAGCCTTGTAAGTCTAAAAACTGAGCTTGCCTTTTACCGTATAGCCGTATAGCACTCGTAAAAAACATTAAGCACATTCATGATACAGGGGACATTATAGTGAAAAAATGATGTTAAGTAATAAGAAATTCTCTTACCAGTGACACTATGAATAGTTATTTTAATTGTAGAGTTAATAGCAATAATAGGTTCTGATATTAATGATGTGAACATTCTGATGGCAATTTTCATTGGATTCATGTGTTTCATAAATAAAAGTGGATCTGGTGGTGGTACTGTACACTCTGATGTCCAAAAATACCATTTGCAAGTGTTAACAGCGGACACAAATTTTTCATACTCCTGTTGTTCAGCTTCCTGAAAAATGATATTTTATGCATAGTCAAAAGCAAGGCAAATTTAGTGCAGTTATAGATTTTTCGACCTCTCCAATCCAATACCTGGCCAATCAGCTTTTTTGGGTTCCAACTTTGAAGAGGCGGTACCCTAATTTTATTACTAGAGCATAGGACTTGCGATCTTGTGGTTAGTGGTTCAAAACCCAACCCTTGCACTACTGATGTGGTCCCACACTAATACAAGAAGATAAGCTTAAAAAATATATCATAGGTCATAGCTGGGATTTGACGTGTTCTCTGAGATAAGTTGTGGTCTCCATGTGTTGAGAATGGTAACTCATTCACATTGACCATGGCGAAAGCAGGTTAACCCTAAAGATTGATTGATCAGCATAGTTATTACTAAGCTATGAGCCCATCTTCTCTTTAGTGTCACCAATATTATCAGTCTTATTTTTATCAGTACTCATAAAGAGGGTTTACTCTTAGAAATAAAGTTGCTGACACTTGACTACTCACTTTATAAGATATAATCACTTCATAAATATACAAGAAGGCAAATATAATTATAACAACATGCTTATGAGACATGTGCTTCCATAGCCAAATTACTATCCCAATTGCTGCTAATACTCCCAGTAGTAGAGTAATATACATCTGAAAATACAAATACAAAGAAACATGAGCCACTTATGGTTTCTATAATCCGATGAACTGCATAATATAATAAAATAGGTAGGTAGATTTAGGATTAGTATTACCTTATATTCCATTAGATACACTTGAATATAATCACTCCATGCCATAATAATTTGGTCAGTGATAGTTGGTTTATATATGGCTTCTTCTACATATCCAACAGAACGCCTGAACATGACATCAGACAATGTAGAATCTGATTTTAAACATTTGTCTAACTCCTCCCATTTCTCAGCATCAAATCTCATTTGAAGGGATACATCTATACTGCCATCTTCACTTTTCTGTAATTTTCAAGATGAAGTATATGTACCTAAACTATAAAATATAATTGCAATTTTATAAATATCGACTGGCTACCTGACTTCGAAAAGTATAACACCGAATAACATGTCCCCGTAAGTTTTCTAATACGAAACACTAAACAATGAGTGCACTGTACCACAAAAAACTTAACGCTGTACCCATGCGATCTCAAATAACCGAATTTTGAAGGTACCCCTAATGCTAAGGTTCCTGGGTTTCAACTGGTAAGTTGTTGTAATATACTAAACATATCTTATATACATAATATTAATATGAATTGTTACTATATTCATCTATATTCTACAGGCAAGCGTACACCAAGCCCAAGATAATGCAGCCTGGTAAGCGATGGTGAAGAGAGCCCACAGCCATCACATCCCTTAGTCATGAGGATATGACGAAAAATTGTAAAAAGTCTAACCTTATGTTGGCCACTTTTTAGCATTATAGCAAGTAGTCTTTTGAACCACCATTCTCCAAAGCCAAATTTATTTTCAGTCTGCTTTTCTTTTTTCAAAGGTGATCTTAGATCGGGTGGTAAATCAGTTTCATGTAATTTATCTGGTATTTGAATACTTTGGTAATTCCAAGGATCTGGTCCAGCCTGTAAGTCGCTTTTACAAATATTACAGGACCATAACATAGTTAAAATGACTAAAGTGTAACTCATTTTCACAGTAACTTTTAACTTAGAATAAATTTTATGCAACGTGTTTTTTCAGCTGCTCTGCCGGGTATAATAGAAATTTAACAACACACCAGGATTCCCAAGTTCTCAACCAATGTCTCCTATTCATATACGTTGGTACACTTTGCAATGATATTCTCAGCCTTAGATAGAGTTACCTATTAACCCTATTGTTCTGTACTTCTGACTCCCTACTAGTTTATTTTATTCTCTCAACTCAACACAAAACAAACGCTAAAACCAGATTATAGACTTGACATTTTAAAGTTTGACAATCATAAATTTTGACATTGCTTGGATTTGATATGGCTGCGTTCCACTTGGCGATCACACGATCAAAACGCTCCTTTAGTCGTTCCACATGGCGACCCCGGTCGTTGTGGTCGCGGCGAAAACGTCACTCATGACGTCATGACGCCCACGACGACCCATTTAAAATGGTAGGTCGAAGTGATCGTTGAGAAAATCCTAAACTCCGTTCCACTTGCGTTTACGACAGCAACGTTCACAAGCAAGTGGATCGGGAAAAATTGCGGTCGTGGTGAGCGTAATCGTTGTGACCGCCATCGCGCCAAGTGGAACACGGCCTAGATTTATTTGAGGTAGATTGGTATTGTTTTTTTTTTAATATTTTGGCATGGCTTCAGAGGCCTTTGTGATAGTATTGATAATCGGTTTTTTTTCTTGTCGAATTGATAATGGTGTAACGACGAACAATAATAAATAAATTTGTGTAATATTCATCCGATTGTTTTAATTATCTTATAATGTGCCTAGCCATTATCTTTTTTTAGAAAACCTGTTACAAATATAGTAATATAATGTCTGCAAGAAGTCATATTAAATAATTGAATATCATATAACACATCACTTTTTTACGCGTTTTAAAGTTAACTTTTACGTAATCTGGAACGGTTACGTTTAAAGTAGAGATGTGACAACAAACATAAAAAATCGATTATAAGTGTGTGTTCTTTCGTTTTGTCGGTTCTGTATTACTATCCGTGAAAACTTTTATTTGGCTCAATGTCTCTTAACTTATAAGTAATAGTCTTTTCTTTGTAAAGCTGTTGGTTTTCCAAAAAAAAATTAATAATAATTAAATATTTTCTTTGTATAAAAATAGATTACTAAATGATACATACATACATACATACACTCACGCCTTTTTCCCACAGAGGTAGGCAGAAACTATGGACTGCTTGCTACGACTCTTGCATATCTCTTTCGCTTCTTCCACATTCATACATCTTTTCATACACACGCGCCGGTTGCGAGTACTACGTACCTGACCTTTTTGGAGAAACTCGCCGATAAGATTATTAAATGATCAATTATTGCAATAAAAATATTCGATTTTTCGATTATGCTTCGATACCAGACTGGTGTACTTAACCAGAGAGACGCAGGTTCAAACCCTGCTTGAGATAAAATTTTTCTTTCACTAGAAATTTTCTTTAATTAGAAAATTCAGTTCTTTGTGAAAATTTCGCAATATTTAATGCTAAAAAATAATACAAAATTACAAAGTTGACCTAAAAAACGGATCCTAATATGTCATGCAAATTGGTAAATTATCCCTTGTATCATGGAAGGCATGCTATAAAACCGTTCAGTAAGTTTGACTGATTCACCAATCATTATGTAGAGATTTTTTTTTACATATATCTTGTTATTAAATTATGAGATATAATATTCTTAAATAATTCATATTAAAATAAATTGTAAAGTTATATGATTCCTTTAAAGGGGGCCTTTGCCCTGCAGTGGGACGAAAATGGCTGAATAATACTAATAATAATAATAAAGGATGAAAGTTCGAGGTTGTAGGCAGACGCCGTTTTCTTCCGACAATAGAAGTTATCGGTCCACTAAACATCCACATCCATAATCCAAATAACTTTATCCTCCACATTTTACAATAGTCCTGCTCCCGCCCGGGATACTCCATGGCTGGCTGTACTCCTATAGTGTAGTTGTGGAATATCCCGGCCTGGTGCCCCATCCCATATTAGATTAAAGTTCTCCAAGGTTAGATTAGATTAAAGTTCTGCGCGTTGGACCTGTGTCCCCCCGCACGCCTGCCAAAGATAGATAGATAGATTATTCTTTATTGTACACAAGATACAAAAAGGACCGGATGTCTTCCTTACGGGAGGCATGCCGTGATATCCAAGGTGGAGATACAAATAATAATAATAATATGATTCTTCCTTTACATTCTCGAGAATGACCATGTCACGTTGTACTGGGATCGATCTGTTATCACTGACAGGACTATTGTAGCCAATAAGCCTGATATAGTGGTAATAGATCGATCAGCGCGCCACACAATGATTATCGATGTCACCGTCCCGCATGACGAGAACCTCGTGAAGGCTGAGAAAGAGAAACAGCTAAAATATCTCGACTTAGCCCACGAGGTGGTCGCCATGTGGGATGTGGACTCCGCCATCATTGTGCCGATAGTCGTCACGGTCAATGGACTTATCGCCAAGAGCCTCGATCAACACCTCAGGAGGCTCGAGTTGGGTGGCTGGGTTAAGGGCCTGATTCAGAAGGCCGTACTCTTTGATACGGTGCGTATTGTGAGGAGGTTCCTGTCTCTGGGGCCCTAACCACCGATAGCTTGGACCCTGCTCCCCATGCCAGTGGACAACTATTTTTATATTTTTAAATGTTTTTATTTTATATCCAGTTTTTTATAAAAATATTTAAAAATGTAAATAATATGATTTAAATGAATAAATGGAATAATATGATTCCTCTGGTCAAAGCGTTGAGTACCTATAGCGAATATTTTGAAAGGTTTGAATACTTCAACGAAAGATTGTTATAAAAGAACATACAAAAGGGGTGATATAATATCTTCGTAAACTTGGTGGTGTTAAAATATCTCTGTATGGTGTTGTTAAAAATCGGCTTTCAAAATAAATCGACTTGTTTAATAATATAAATTGATTACATAATATATAGCATTTTTTTCCATAATCGATTATTTTTTCACATCCCTAGTTCTAAGGCACCTGTCAAAGTGTCAAAAAGTGGTTCTAAACAAATATCAAATTAGCAACAACTTGTCAACTCTATTCAAAGAGACTCTATTACAATAATTGCTTAAGCTTGGTATCACACTCCATAGTATCAAAGTATCATAGCATCAGAGATACATTGTACACATAGTATCTCTATCTATTGTTTTGTTTTGTGCCAGTGACCAGTCCGTCCAGTACTGGAATTTGCGGATTCCAGTAGGTCTTAATCTTGAATGCGAGCAAGTAAGAATAATATAAAGCTGAGAGCATAGCGTGATGGCTATTTTCGTGCAAAACTAGATGAGGATTGTTAACGTTCTTACAATTTGAATTTCCTCTTTCTAGTTGACTGTACCCCTTACTTTACAGCAATGTCGTCTATAGACTTCGACCCGGGCATTAAGTTTTGCCTCAAACATTTGCATTCAAGCTCCTCTGATTCCACTCAACAACTAAGATTAACTTTAGACGATTACATTCGTCAAGCTTATGGCAGTGCAAAAACTCTTGGAAATGTTTTGCCAAAGAAATATTTGGCTGAGGAAAAAATCGAATCTCCTAGATCCAAACACAAGGTCGAAAAGTCGTCGAGTACTAAGACTGTAGCATTACCTCAACAAAGTCCACAGCAAATACAAATACCAGAGCGGGAAAATGATGATGGCTCTGTTATGGATGGAGAGTTATCTCTTGATTTATTAGAAGAAGATCTTACTTGTGCTGTGTGCAGGCAGATATCAGTGCAAGCTGGCAATCGCTTAGTAGAGTGTGATGCTTGTTGTGCCCTCTACCATCAGGTAAAAAATTACCATTTTAATACAATTTTGTAGTTTATATATATTTTATTTACCTTGTAGGTAGAGATTTTTAGTTATTAAATGCTATTTCACATTTCTAATGTTAATGGCATATGTTTATAAGAATCCGCTTTAGTTTTCCACACTGGCTGTAAAATGGTGGAGTGCATCAATGACACCCAGTTAGTGTGTTCAACAGTGTATCTCATTTTACTTCTAGCAAAAAAAACTAGTTAGAAAGTCACCTTAGGGGTCTACTCTGTATGGACAATTTCTAAATTCTTATCTTGTTGAAATTGTTTGCAGGACTGCCACAAGCCTGTTATTAGTGACAATGATATTGGTGCTGGATGGCAGTGTGCCTCTTGCCTGGCATCACAAGGTGTGGCTGCTGCTTATATCAAGAGTTCAAATACACCTAAATCACCGTCAAATATATCTGGTTCTACTACACCTGTTAAGATATCCTCCAGCAGTTCATCGTCATCATCACCTTCAAAAGTGGTTACCCCAAATATCAATATAATTTCTGCAGATAAGAGATTGCAAATTATGAAGAAGAAGGCAGCAAAGCAGCATGAAAAGAAAAAGGGGTCTAAATAATAATGATTCTTTATTTTAAACAATAAAATGTAAAAGATTTTTAAAAAGTATAATTTTTTATTAACTTAGTACTTTTACGAGGTCTTTGCCCTACTAAATATTAGTTTTACAGACTTACTACTATTCGATTACAGACATCAGCCTGTTACAATTTCATTATACATATGTACATACCATACCATCATGCCTGTATTCCCCGAAGGGTTAAGGTTAAGCAGAGATGTACTACAGCACAACTACACTTCGCCGGTATGTTTAGGTCCCATGTACTAAGGGGCGTGCCTATTGCCATTAACCAAGCACAAAACAGACTGTACACTGCTGCCTAACTAACCCTTTGGGGAATAGAGGCGCGTTGGTATGTCATGTATGTAGTATATGTCACCATATAATTGTAAATAAGACTCTAGACAGATGGACCGCATTTCAACTGCAATCCAATCCACACGATTGCACGCCGACTGCAATTGAACTGCAGTCGGACTGCATGTTTGGTTTTGCAGTTCTATTGCAGTCGTGTCAACTGCATTTAAACTGCATCCGAACTGCAATTTGCGGTTGGATTGCATTTGAAATGCGGTCTGTCTGTCTAGAGCCTAACGTTAGATTATAATCTATCCCGCGAGATTGTAAAGCGTCGATAGATTGTGAACTCAACTTACTGCTTACAATTTATCGCATTATTTTTCGGTAGATAATAATCTATCGAAGTGAAACCGTCGAATTGTGAAATGGCATGCGACTGGAACGCACCTCGCGCGCTTATGGGGGTTCACAATATAGCTAGTTTACAATCTCGCTAGATAGATTATGGTCTAACAATGTTTACAATTTCATGGTGACTAATACAATGACTGATGCATGGTTGCTGCCTGGGTATGGTCTAACAAAGCCGCTTTGGTCTTTCTTCAATAGGCAATTTCAGAAATTGTCTGGACTTTATACTCGTATGAGACAAGGATTCTCTGAGTTTGTTTCGCTGCTTGTTCTCATAACTCGTCAGGTAAGCAAGGCCGATGCCATCTATTTAGTTTAAAAAAAGAGCATTGATTTGTAAAAGTGTCTTTCTATGATTATATATTTACGAAAAAAATAAATAACATCATTTCATCATCTACCTATTTACTGTCTCACAGCCGGGAACGGATCTTCCCTCGAAATGAGAGGGGTTAGATTATTGTCCACCAAGCTAGTTTACTGGGAGTTGGGAGAATTCAAACGCCGTCGAGAAAATTTCTTTGGCATGCGGGTTTCCTCACGATGTTTTCCTTCACTGTTCGAAGCGTAGGTACTTACCCACATGGTTATGAAAAGTCAGGTGCGTGCCTTGGATTCGAACAGCAGCAGTCCAATGGTCATGTCACAAGGCTATTACTGCATACGCATTAGGTACTTAGGTACTATTATTACGTAATACTACCTATCAATAAATGATCTATTCAGAATTACAAGTTTATTTGTTTCTTATAATATAGGATTCACCTGCCCCATTAGTCTAGTTGTCCTAAGCTCGACTGCTACTCTAGAGGTCCTGGGTTGGATGCCCAGGTCGAGCAAAGTGTTATTGGGTTTATCTATAAAATTCTCAGTAGCAGCTCATAGTCTGGAGTTATACCCGGTTAGTGGCAATAGAATCGCCCCCGATTACCTACATGGCACCTAAACATACTTACCGGCGAAGTGTGGTAGGTAGTACACCTCTGCCTAACCCTTCGGGGAATACAGGCGTTATAGTTTACCTAATTTCCGAAAAAATGTCCCAATGAAATGACGGTTTGATTGTCACGACGTACCTAGCTCTCGAGTTGAAATTAAGGCATTCGGAGGTCTTTCGGACTCTCTGAGACGAATCTAAAAAAGAAAAAAAAAAAACAAAAGAAAGATGAACTATAAACCCATAAAAAGAATCTATGTCACGGTGCCTTGCCTAAGCTCCATATCTCCAGCGTGTGCTGCGGTGTGACCTCAAGGCGGTCCACGCAATGGTGACAATTGGGGTTCGGTCCCGGTGTATGCGACAGGTAGGTACCTACTTCCCGAAACAGCTATGTTCCAGATAAGGAAGCACCAGCGTGCGTCAGCCGGAATCTGTGAGAACCATGGCACCTCTCCAGACACTCTTCCATGGTGGGCCTTATCGCTACTATCGTGACGTGCCTTTACTTATCCGATAGCTAGGTATAGGTACTAGTTTAGCAGGTACCTAATCTTTATCTTAAAAAAGGGCTGTAGTCCTTCTAAAACACAACCGGACCCAAATTATTTCTGAAGACTAGTAGGTAGGTATGTAGGTAACCTACCTGAATTTTCAAGATTAGTTCCCTATATGTAACAAGGTCCTATTTTATCGTAATCATCAATTAATTATAAGAAAGTGAGTAACCTGAACCAAACGTCCACTTTTATCAGGTGTCGTACCTACCTACCGTTGAAATGTGGATGAGCTTCCCGAGTCTTCCACGATACATAGGTACCTATCTACCAGTGGCGTGCACAGAGATTTCAGACAGGGTATGCAATAAAAAACTGACCGGTTTCAGCTTTTTGTAGGTATCTTCCCCACCTACCTGTCTCTTACCGCAAATATTCTTACTATCGCGATAAGTAAACAAAATACAATAGAAAAAATACAATTTGTTTGTATGTACACAACCAGTTAACCAATAATGATTATCATAAAACTTTTTATTAAAATGACGAGTAATATTACCCTTTCTTTCAGTTAAATCCAAACTGAGTACTGACCTTAACTTTGAAATCAATTTAGCTTTTTCCTCAGAAAAATAATGTCGAAAACGCGCCAGATTTTAATTTATTTAAACACACTTCACCTACACAGGTCTCACAGGTATATTTTTCAATTTTTACGAGTTTAATATTACTTTTTTACAATAATAAACTTACAAAAAATTACTCGACAAACAATCACTTGCGCCAAGAAAAACAATATGGCGAAAAAAATTTGGAATGAATAAAAATATAGTCGATCAATTGGTCAATCCGACTAAAAACGTTGACCCTCTGCAATAAACAATATGCGCTGCTTTTGCGGGTTCTTAATTTGGGCGCAAAGCAAATAAGCAGTGCTTCTAAATCTGTCACACACGCTCATATTTACACGCACACAGTCACACTTTTGCAGTGTACTACACGAGATGCGTCCAAATGCATTGTATGAAGAATAAGCAGCGAGGTGCACTGCTTATTTCAGCAGAGCGCGCCACCAGCGCGGAGCTCAATGACGCGGCGCGCGCAAGGTATCGACGCTTCAACGAATTAGTTCTTAAAAAAAGTAATAGATGGTGCGCAAGCTAAATTACCATTTTTTAATTACATTTATGTATCATTAGAGGGGAATAAATGTATTATTAATTAAATACATTTAGGGACTACAGGGTATGCAGAGCTTATTTGCTTGTATGGAGTGCACGCCACTGCTATCTACCTACTTAATCTGGGTGTCTTTAAATTACGGTGAATCAGTTTCTTCGAGGCAAGCGCGCTCAATCGTAGATAGAAGTGTCGCTAACTTCAAGCGAATTGGAGGCCAAGCGAAGGTATATCCAGAATTAAAATAAATCTCACTGTTCTCCTCTCAGCATTAGACGGATTAATTCTAAGGGTCCACTACGCTGGTCTACTGCGGGTTGGCAGACTTTACACGCCGTCGAAATTTTTTACTTATTATGTTTAATTAATTACGCACATGACTTCAAAAAATAAAAGGTTACCTTAGATTCAAACTCGAGACCTTTGCCTTGGTAATCCAATGATGATATCACTAGGCTATCAATGCAGTTACCATTTAAGTACTTACATGATATTTTAAGAATAATTATCTAATACTAGGTTGAAAAATTAAAACAAGAACAACTTACCTATGTATCTTCCTAGTTAGATACACACGACTATAGTAGGCATACATTTAGGTCAGTAGATATTTTACTGGTTACATAAAAACAAAATCGGTCACTGTAGACGTATTACTTATAATAAGAAAACATTTTATACTGTAGCTGGACCAAATGAAACACAATTACAAAGATCAACTTTCAATGTTTTTCTACATTTTGTAACCAATCCTAATAAAAGTACGTTCCCATTGGTCGATCTGTAGAGTAGGGCGGTTTGGGATGTTGCGACGTCAATACACAAGGAATCACCAACTTGACATTTGTTTCTTTAGTGATGGAGTATAAGTTCCCGTGTTCCTTATCTCAGATACAGAGTTGTTACTCCTCCCAATTTCACATTCATCTATCATCTCGTTTTCATATCAATATTAGTTTCAGGGCGGAGTGTAATATGGGCGGGCGGCCTTACTCTGCAGATCGTGTTCGTTAATTAAGTGTAACAGTGCTTTATCTTATTTTATTGTTGGGAACCTTTTACATTTTTCACACTAAAACTGAATTTACTTGTCTAAAATTGTTAATTAAAATATTTTTTAATTTTCCCTTCATATGGAATTAAGCAAGCAAGTAGGAACTACCTACCTACCTGAGTCCATTATGTGATATTTAAAAAGGAACTCATATTTTAAACACATTCTTATTTGCAGTTTCTTCGACACTAAAACTAAAATAGATACATATAAAAATATTGATATAAGTAGTGATTCTAATTATGAATAGTGGCCGAGCTCGGGTCCCGAAGTGCGCACGTTGTCGAAATCATGGCTTGATCTCTAGTCTAAGAGGCCACAAGAAAGCTTGCGCCTACCGACTCTGCCAATGCCCCAAATGTGGATTAATTAAGGAGAGGCAACGAATTATGGCCGCCCAGGTATGTATGAAGCTATTTGCTAGGTTCATAATTCACAATTTTGTGAAAGTAGGCACCCTACAACCTAAGAAAGAGTTAAGTTTTGGTAAGTTGACTTTAACCGCAGATTTGTTCCCTACAGATCATATATAATTTGTGACTTAGGAATGTGTCCGCCTGGTTTATCAATACGTACCCAATATCTGTCAGTTTTTGTAAAATTATCATGTTAACCAACGATAATATCTAACTATATAATGGCATTGATGACATAAACATAACATCACACCTGTATTCCCCGAAGGGTTGGGCAGAGGTGTACTAAGGTACACCCATATTTCGCCAGTATGTTTAGGTTCCATGCAATAGGGGGCGACCTTATTGCCATTAACCGGGCAAAAATCCAGACTCCGAGCTGCTACTGAGAATTTCATAGAAAAACCCAATAACACTTTGCTCGACCTAGGGATCGAACCCAGGACCTCTAGCGTAGCAGTTGCGCTTAGGACCACCAGACTAATGAGGCAGTTATTGATATAAAATAAAATCGTACAATCTAACTGTTATCATGTACCTAAGCGTAAAATAATTACCTAAGTAAGTACTTAACTACTTAATTGTTTTGTTGCACTAAAGTTTTGTTAAGTAGGTACCTATCGTTAATTTTTCTGTGAAAAAGTTACCTTTAAAGTTTTGATGACAGTAGTAGCCAGCATGGAGCTGAATTGCTTGTCATTAGATAACATCTCCTCTAACCTAACCTCTAACCTCTTTTTTTCCAACTGCTGCCATCGATTGTTGGATGTAACTAAGTCATAAGGATGCCATTTTGTAAAATCTTGGGCCTCCTGCATCCAATCATTTTCAATTACTTTGGCGAGATCGTCGTGCCATTTAATTCTTTGCATTCCGAACCCAATTTGTGGTCTCTGCTGCAGGACTTTGGGTCCCCTTCTGGAAGTAGGGGACCTTCAGGAATTTGTGACCGACATAATTTTTTTTCTCGCCGTCAACTGGTACGGTCACGGATCTCCATATTCCGGACTCATTTCTCTGGCTTGTTCCATGGCTATCTGACAAAATCAGGCATAACTTTTTGAAATCCACCGAAGGACTAGAAAGAGGTACCTCGGTATTTTTATTAACACCCACAGTTCGCCTGCATGTTTAGGCTTCATGTTCATAAGCCTATTGCCAGTAACCGGAATTCCGAGTTGCTACCTGTGAACTCAGATCAAATAAAAAGTAAAGATGGAACTTTGCGAACAAAGAAGTGAGGCCGGCTAAAACTACGCCATGCCGTCTACAACACACAATTAGGTAAACTCTGACTAAAATTAGGTACCAGTAGATACCTCTATCTCGAATGATAATTACAAGAATAGAAAGTGCTACTTCAAAACCTAGCCTTTTTGAAGCATTCAATATTGCAATATATTGCAATATTATTAAATTAATAATTTTATAAAATATGAGTCATTAACTTACTATCTCAAAAATAATAAATGTAAAAATTACAGACACATTGCAAAATTGTAAGTATTGTTATTTAAATTGCTTAATAACACTAATATTCTCTGATAATACTTAATGAAGTTTAGTTCATTGTTCCTAGATATGGGTTTAATTAAGTCACACAAATACCATAAGTCACTTTCACATATTATCGATAGGCACAAAATCTTTGGAAAATAAAAATAAAATACAATCATTGATCTTAAAACAACTAGGCAATCACACAAATACCATATTTAGTACAGAAATAACACGCAATTTGGAGGAGTTAATGTGTTTTAATGTAGTGAAATCGAGACCAGCTAATGCAGCGTCTCGGTTTATTTAAACAAGTGGCACGTGTTTACTGTAGACGCCGGATGAACCATCGATCGGTTTACACAGTAATGCATCGCTGTCGATGTCCCACCACTTGCATTTAAATCTGGGATAACGCAGATTAATCTATTTTGATTGATCAAACGAGTATGCTGGTAATTTTTTGAGTTTAACCACTGTATAGGTAACAATCTTCTTGATTCTGAACTTAGACCCAGATACCTAGTTTGTGTTACTAGAATATTTTCGCGGGCTAACTTCACAGTTTGTGTACAAAAGTTCCTCGTACAAAAGTGATAGAGCTCATATAAATTCCAGGCAGATTTATTTGATTTACTAGAGTTTTGTTGACGTTTGCAATGAAGTCGAGATGGTGCCGGGGGCTACGGTCTCCCCGTGATCGTCCGGCCCCGTCCCTAGGGTGGTCGCATACAACAAATATAAACACCGAGTGTTTGTCATTGATTTTCCGGTAAATTAATTTAACAGTATTACATTTCCTGGCGGAGGTATTTGTTGTATAATAATTTAATGTTTTTATCATGCGACTTCTTTCTATCGTCGCTTTATCTTCGTTTAGAATCTTCCACGTAGTTTTGTAAACTTTGATACCTGTTTTATTATATACTACCATGATACTACCATGTACTTAGCGATACATGTACATATACTTATAGGCCTCCGTTAGGGAAGGAGTTATAAAAATTCCAACAGGACTTTGAAAAACGAGATCAACGCAGGTAACGCAGTTGGGGCTGTACCGTCATCATCATGCGCTATCATTCATATATCCTTAAATCTTATTTTTTTTAGTCTGGTTTTCCCCCCTAATTGCTCTAGTAGTTCTAAACGCGACTGCTATGCTGAGCAGTGTTATTGGATTGGATTTTTCTGAAAAATTCTCAGTAGTAGTTTGGAGTCTGAATTTGTGCCCGGTTAATGGCAATAGGCTCGCACCTATTAGACCTAAACATAGCGGCGAACTGTAGGTGAACAATAAATAGTAGGTACCTACCTACATTTCTGTCTATAACCTTCGGAGATGTAGGCGTGATGGTATGTTATGAATTTTATTATAAAAGTTTTCAATTGTAAGTATTCATGTAACATTTTTTGAATACAATACCTACAAACCGCTAATAAAAAGCTATTAAGCATTGAAAAGGCTCTTTTAATGTATTTTTTGTTTCTCAGATGTCTTAAATAGATAACACGAAAACGGTCTCCAAATGAATATTCTCAAGTAGAACAAAAATATGCTTGATTGCAATTTAGTCTTTGATAATTATGTCATATTACATGGCAAGGTAGTTAGGTACCTACAATTAGTGATGGCATTTTGCGTTCTCTGTACTAAGGTGTACGTAGGTAAACTAAATACATAAAATAAAGAAGAATAAGTAGATTCTTTGATACATCGAATTTTTTTTTTCTCCGTTTAAATAATTCCAGCCATGCAATATCCTGAAGATTTTATTTTTGTTATCAGGTAGCTTTAAAACGTCAGCAAGCCGCGGAAGACAAGATAGCCTTGCACTTGGCTTCTGTGGAAAGCGGGACGGCACTAGAAACTTTACCTCCGGGCCGGATATACGGGATGCGAGTTACTGGCCCATGTCCCAGTCCGGGACCGGAACCTGACTCCGTTGCTGATGACCATACTGTAAGAGCCATATTTTCCTAGATCTTCTTTCACTTCATGAGCTTTTACCTTACCGTAACGTTCTAAATAATTTATCCTGTTAGCTAAATACCTTTGCTATTATAATATAACAGTCCAATAGGTATTTTTTTAAGTTTCCAATTTTAAACTACTAAGTGGAGCGTCGGAGGCGCAATTCCTCTCTCAGTCCCCTTCTTTCTACTTCCCCTCCCTATTCCTTGACAGGGTCGGCAACACGCGAACGATATCCATGGTGTTACAAGCGTCCATGGGCTACGGCATTCGCTTACCATCAGGCGGGCCGTATTCTTGTTTCCCAATTTCATGGTATAAAAAATATTTTAACTTGAAAAAAATCTTGTATTTAATAAATCCTACTAAATCATATGAAAATAATGATGAAGTGAATTATTATTATGTAGGTAGTAAATCATTATAAACTCCAGAATAGTTTTTTTTATATTTACCAAATACTACATATCTTTACAGGTTTTAATAGTGTCCGTTACATTATTTTTTTTTACCAACAGCCAATCCACATCGACAGCGAAACAAGTGATTCTCTTCCCGACTGTTGCGCTGTTTCTCCTGATTCTGCCGGTAATTCTTCAACGCCATCATTACGGTGAGAGAAACTCAATTCCCATGTACAATTTTATTGTTATTCATCAGATATAATTTTTATTTCGTTGCTGTTCAAGATAGGTTTGAGCTGAGGCATTTTGAAAAAATGCCCCCTATTAGATGTTATAATTTTTTTTTAATTGTCAATAAGTCCATTAGTACCTATCACAGTTCTCCGTACATATCTACTTATAGTGTATTTTTTATGGTCATAGCAGTAAATGAGTTGGTTTGTGTACCGACCACAGGTACCGACCGACGAGTCCGGTCAGGCACCGCAAAACTCGTTTTATTAAGTCAGTGGAATTTGAAATTTGTTATGCACTTAATGTTATTTTAATATCCTACTCCATCATCTTATTTTTCGAGTTTCTTGAAAACGCAAATCATTTTTTTAAACTTGGTCACAAATAATTGATAATTCTGCAAGATTTATCTAACAATAATGACTTAATTTTCTTGTCCAGAGTGGGTGAAGATGGTTCTGAAAGTGAGAATGCTGTGAGCACTGCTGGTTTGGAGATGTTGCGCAAGCTGTTTCCTGGCAAGAAGCGCTCTGTGTTGGAGCTGGTGCTGCGGCGCTGCAACCACGACCTGCTCCGAGCTGTTGAACACTTCAATGCTACACGCGTACGTAGCAAATATAATTTAAAAAGTAGTGATTGCTAGTGATACCTACCATTAATGCGATGATTGATGACCATTCAAATAATGTGATGATAATGGAGAAAGACATTTAATCTATCCGGATGAAGTTAGTGAAAATTAACGCATTAAAACAACATTTTAGGCCTGGCGGACTCTAAAATGTCCCATTAGGTGTGACAAGATGAGGCCGATGAGGCCCCTGATAAGGGTGTAATTCTTAGTATTCCGTTAGCCTTCAATCAAATCGGCTTGTTGTTAGATATTCTTTGTGTCAGTTCTTATATCAGTCCAATATATGATGATTGTGATGTGCATAAATACATTACATATAATTTCTACAATGAAGGAATACTTTACAGGATCAACGAGACAAAATACCAGGAGTAAGTACGAGTAGCACGGGCTATGAGGCTCCCGTGTCCAGCTCTGAGGAAGTAGAGTCGAGGTGGTCTGCGTTCCGTCCGGTGGGGCCTCGAGCACCAATACTACCTGCATTGGTCATGGGCAGGGTGTGCGGCTCCGACTGGCTCATACCAATGCCAGCATTGCCCGCGCTGTCAGCACCGCTACTTCTGCCCCTGCAGCATCCACATGCACCGCCTGCAGCGTGCAATCCTTGCTCCCCCGATTGCAGACAATGCAGTCATCGTTAAATTATCGCGTCATTATCATTTTATCCATTTAGTGAAGCCGAGTATTTATAATTTGTATCTTATGTGCTTCTTTATATAACGCCAAAGAATTTATACCTAAGCTTATTATAACTTGTGTTTAATTAAAGTGCTGTTGTTATAATTAAATTGTACGTTTAAATATATTCGTTTTGTTCCCTAGACAATAGAGTACTTACTTGTCCGTCTAAGGTGTAATAAATAAAGTAAATACAGTGATTCCGAATGAACGTTTCGTGACGTGCTCGTAAGTGAATCAAATGACAGACATCCCTTGGCGGTCAACGCCTGCGGTTATTTTTATTGTCAGTAACAAAATTCGTGGTACTACTGCAAATGAAGACAGAGAAAACTATGAAATGAAATCATGTTAAAAGGCCCACACCCTTTAGCCCCCCCAGATCTATGTAGCAACATTTTATTTATATTTTAAAGAAAATTTAAAATTAAGAAATACAAAATACCAATTAATAATAATACCAAAGTATGTATCGAATTCACAGCTAAAGTCAGAAATTAGGAATGTATCTACCTCGGTAGGTACTTAAAACGTATCCGTGATTATTTTGTCCAAATGTAAGGAGTAGGTACCTACTGTTCTGTATACATAGTAGACAATCGTAATTCTTACCATCAATATTTTAAAGTAATGTCAAGAGGTCTACTTACCATCAATATTTTAAAGTCATGTCGAGAGGTCTACTTTAGTCAGTAGGATAATTAGCATACAATGAAATTCATTGCGCCGCTGTTTGTTTCCACGTATACACTTGAAATAAAAAGAGAAAGCATATTTCGTGGAAACAAAATGTTTGTTTACGTGTTGGTAGCGTTTATATTTTTGATTATAGTTTGTGATTTTAATTATCTAATCAGAACGCTAATTTCTGTACTAAGCGGGCGATTGTATCAACGGAAATATTCCTTGAACGAAACTACTACAATATACGGTAAGGTACCTATTTATTATTTTTTATCATTTGGTGCAAATAGAGAATAGAATATAGGTACTGTTTGCTTACTATGTTTTTATATTAATATCTACTAAACGTTCCACGCGGTTTCACTCACGTCCCAAAAGGATTCGTTTAAGAATATATTAATATACAGGAATACAATAAAATATAATATAGGTATATTAATATGCCATGAAATATTGGTGTTTTAATAAAAGAAAATTTCAAGCAAGCCCATTTTTACTATTCACGAGAGAAGTAGTAGAAGCGCACGAGACATTGCATAACCGTTCGCTAGCTAATACGCGTCCCTTCTCGGCGACTATCGCCCTCCGCATTCAATCACGTATTTTTTTTGCATTCTATTAAAATACATTATATATCACTCTATATAATAAGGGTTAATTAAGATAGTTTTTATTTAATTTCTCAGGTATTTGTACTTTTCAAGACTGTGATGTAAGCTTCAGAAATATAAGAATAGCAAGATTATTGAGAGACCTTGATTTTGCGAGATTCCATTTTTATGAGCGGACTGGTGTGTACCGCAGGAGTCGGGAGTTGAGCATTCAATCTTTGCAAGGGTGCACTCTGACAATTACTGCAGACCCGGTGCCATTGTTTGGACTTTATAAAATTAATACGAAGGTAAACATTTCTGATACTACCGCATACTAAGTACCGACAAGGTATGAAAATTCATTTATAAAATCAGAAGTAAAATAATGTAACTGTACCTTACAACTTTATTAATTTTAGCTTGTTTACTGGGATGATCGCACCTTATTTTTGGAACATGAAGTGATTACTATACTGGACGGGAAAACTAGGTCAATACTACTGTCCCGTCAGCATGCAATTGGCAAAAATGAAAATTCCACGGAAGCGTTGTTGGCAGGATTATCTGGGTCAGAGGAACGACCATCCTGTCCCGAGTACATTGAACATTGGTTACGAAGCATGCAAATCAGTAGTTTGAAGATAAAAATGGGTGTTAATTGAATTGAATAAAATATTTTTGTATTGTAACTTACCTACCTAAATAAAACATTTTTATTTGAGTACCTCCTGATGTCAATAGATAGATATTTTAATTCAGCGTCCACAACGGCCCATGGGGACTTATACCTTCACTAGATTTTGCATTGTGACATAATATACATATATATACTATAGGTACACTTATATAGGTTATTGTGTTGAAGGGTAAAAGTAAAACACACTTACAGGTCAATGTTTTAGCTTTATCTGTGGCAGGTGCTCAGTATGAGTCCGACTGCCATACCATACCTAGGTCATCAGAGTTTAAATAATCAGTTAGATAATTAGTTGAGTTTTATAAATATTATATAATTAAAAGTAAAAACAATGCCACTGATATGGCTATAGGTGTATCTTTGGAAAGTACTTAAAATAAATGACAGAGGTAAGTATCTTATTATAATGTGCCTATATACCTATCTACTAGGATAAATCTTTGCTGAAGGCTGCATTAATTAACAGAAAATTAGGTAAGAAAAAGTAATTTTTATTTTTAGTGGTAAGATTTGTTTACCTATAAGTACTTGTAAGGCAACTTAACGCACTGCTCCAATGAGACAGATATTACAGAGAACGATAATATCATCAATATTATCGTTTACTCCGAAACATCGCTGTAAAACCGCTGAATTGATTTCGATAAAATTTATATGGGACCACCTCTGAAGTATGACCTACCAAACAAAAAAAAATATCATCAAAATCGATCCATAATTGACGGAGATATTGCATAACAAACATACAAAAAAAATCAGACGAATTGAGAACCTCCTCCTTTCTGAAGTCGGTTGAAAAGAAATCTTAAAAATTGGGACATACATTTACATTATAAAAGGCAGCCAAAAGTTCGATCTGGGCTAAAAAGGCTGCTTTTGGTGAATATTATTTTATGATACACATTAAAAATGAAATGACTAAGGATCTACAATAGGTCTAAATATGAATAGATTGCTGATAAATTACTTAATATGGCCTTATTACCGCCCCCGTACTTAGTTCAAAACTTCTAAATGCTACGACTAACTTAGAACTGAAATAATCAAGATGGTATGTAGATATGTATTGCCCATATAGAGTTTATTATCGAGGAAAGTGCTTATGAAACACTTCATAAGCACTTTCCTCCTCATCTTAAACCTGTTTGTGAACATAAACTGACTCAAAAATACGTATTTACTTACTTATAATTTATTATAGTTCCGACTCTTGTTGTTAATATATGGGTAGGTATAGTACCCACCAACATTATCTACGGGTTTTAGTACAGTTTAATGTACGATACCTACGTAAGTATATTGCACGTCCTTTTCATACAAAATAAAGCTAGCTTCACCACAGTGAAGGTGTCGACAACTCCACATAGTCGGTCAGTGACGTGTGTGGACACTTGAACAGTGGAACAGGTAACAGCCGATGTTCACGTTCCTTATACACAACTGTGCAGCATTTTTGAAGTGTGTCGCTACTGCGCTGTCCCTTTTTTTCTGTAACAGACTACGTTAAGTGAAACAAGGAAAGAATACTATTTAATTGAGTATAACATAAAGTAGCTGTCTTTATCACTCGAACTTTAAAATTCTTTAATTGTTAATAAATGCATTAAAACTTGACGACTGAAGGCACCAATCAAAGTTTATAGTGACTAGTGTAGTTGAAGTGACCCTACGGTCGTTGTCGTTGGCACAGCACCTAAGTACTTGTTTTAAGTAATAATAGCAATATGTATTGTATAATTGTGTCTTTGATAGCGCTTGCTTATATATTTTGGGATGTTAACTACTTCCTAAGGATAGCTTTCACTATAGGAATCGGCAGATTGTTCCAAAAGAAATGCGGAGTTAATGATACGACGACTATTTATGGTAAGTTTGTTATTTTAATATTTGTATATAAATTATTAGTGTCAGCTACCGGTACATAGCTGTACTTATCTACTTTATTGTTAGGTACCTACTAATGTAGTGTACTTTTGTGATGTAAAGTTTGTTTGTAATTAATGTTACTATAGGTATACTTAGTAACATTAATAACTAAGTAGTACCTAACTATTACTACTAGCACTGATGAAGTTTTTGCTTCTTAAATATTTATGCTATTATGTAATAGACATAGGTATAGTTATATTATAATGAATCACATTTTTTTAAGTAAACCCACTTATTAACAAAATGTTTCCATACAAATCAATGTAATTTTATTTACCGACATACAAAACTACAACGAAATACCGTATTTTTTTTATAATTATCTATATTCTATTGTAGTTTACTTAGTAGATGCAAAATTAACTGGTAATTTATTCTACTGTTCATTAATTTATTCTACTTGGAATATAGGTAATATTGGTACGCGGAACCATTACCTACCGTCGGTATCGGCAGCAGTCGGATTAGAAATATTTAATTTTCTATATTGTCTGTACATAATTAATACGGATTTATGGGTAACATTAAATACTTACCGTTTTCTGTTACAGGTTTTTGTACGACACAAGACGTGGATATCTTTCTAAAACATATGAACAATGCACGATATGTCAGAGAACTGGATTTCGCTAGATTCCATTTCTACGACCGCACCGGTATCTATGAGAACATTAAAGCAGTAGATGGCCACGCTCTGCAGGGAGCTTCAAGCATTCGTTACAGAAGAACCATTCCTATATTTACAGCATATAAGGTCGAAACTAAGGTAAGTTCATATTTAAGAGCAACCAGGAAGAAATATTCCCGCACATATTCTGGTTATTTTTGCAGAAAATGTTAATAATCGATTTTGGGAAGAGTATGTGCTTACCTATATACATATACTTACTAGCCGTGACCCGGGGTTTCACTCACGTCCCAAAAGGATAATCATGAAAAATTCATCAGATACCAGTTGCGCATACGAACATACAGACAGATAGACAAAAATTAAAAAAAAAACATTCTGACAGCAGCCTGTTACAATTTTATTATATGCATACTTAGATAGGTTAGTATATGTATAAATGTAGTAGGTATTGCACGTATGTAGGAATTAACTAATCTAGAATCTAGTCCAATGATCTTGGAAATTGTAGGTAAGAAAGAAGTAAAGAAGGAAACGTATCTGTCACGAATCCCATGGGCATTAGATACTATAGGGCGAGGGAGGGAGAGTGCAGCTTTAAGTGGATTTTAATTACTAGAGATAAATAAAAGTACCAACAAAGCAAGTTGTGAAAATCTCAGATTAGATAGTCTTGCTTATTACAAGACTGGTCTCCAAAATAAAGAATCATAATAACATATTTCATAGATCCTTTACCTAATTAGTTGAGTTCTTATCTAGCTGCACTACCTTTTTCAGATGGCTTACTGGGAGGATAAAACTTTATTTATTGAACAAAAGTTCATCACCTTAAATGATGGATTTGTCCGTGCTGTAGTCTTGTCCCGACAAAACCTTATTAACGTGGATACGGAGAGATTGTTTCAAGGTATACCTGGGGCTGATAAGAAACCAGAGTGTCCAGAGGAAATAAAACACTGGCTTCAAGCCATAGAAATTTCAAGCGCCAAGCTCAGGAAGAAAGATTAAAGAAAAATATGTTAGTGTATTTATTTATATTTGTTATATATGAAATGTTATAAATAAATACAATAACCTGTAATATTATTGTTTATATGAAAAACATAAAGGTTGCGGTAACTGAATCGTTTGTTTTTTAAGTTCACTAAAAATCTTCGATGATGCAGATGTAAAAACAGAGGCGGGATAACACAGATGTATCGTATTACGCATCATACAGCACTCTGGCGCTTGTCACCGCACCAGCTAATGTTACTGTTTATACAACCTGCACACTATGAACATCACGTGAAGTGAGGGGTTTGTGATATATTTAATTTGTATACGTAAATGGATTTTGGTTCTTTTTGCTCTGAAATTAAAGTCTCAAAATGTTTTGGCGGAAATTGATACGTCTAACCCGACGCAGATGTAAGTACCTATGTAAAACTTGTTATTTTGTGGAAAAAGGTTTACCTATACAAAGCTTGTCGTATTTTGAAGCTAATAAGTAAGTATAACCGGATATAATTACTTAGATATAATAATTATGCTTAACCTTATTTTCCTAGTCTGAGTGCTTAACCAATTTAATATTTTTTTGATCTTTTACCCTCTTCAGTCGAGAAACATCTCAAAAAATATTTTTTTTTCATATTTTTTCATTTGTTAGACGTACGTATACTCCATTTGGTTAGGTACTTAACTAAAGGTAAACAATAAAAATGGCGGCGTTCAGGGCTCTTCAACCTTTATTACAATGATATCTTATGAATTGGGAGTGAAATTAATAACAACACATCTAACAATCAATAAAAATAACGAACAAACAAAACTATAACTAAATAATACATTTTACGGCAAAAGAAACACAAAAACGAACGAAAGTACAAACTGTTACGAATGGCGTCTGGTTACCCGACTAAGTATAATATCGGTTAATTATTTTGCCGCGCTTCCTCGCGCTACTACTTCTTAATTTTTTCGAGTTATCAAAAGTCTATTATGTAGAAAAAGGTTTTGATTTCCTGTCTTTTTAGATTCTTTCTAGTAGGCACATTGCAATACTTTATGACATAATTATCAGATTTGATTTATTTATTGGTCGCAAGCTTAAGAATTAATAATTACCATTTAATATTAAACAAAGTAGTAAAATATGCTAGTATAGTAAAGGAAAATTATTTTGAATGATTAAATAATTTATTTTGGTTACGTTTTGTTTCAAGATGAAAAATGGCCCTATAAAAGAACCTTTTTTATGATTTGTTTACCTTTAGTTAAGTACCTAACCAAATGGAGTATAGGTACCTGATGAATTTACTTAGCTACCGACTTAACCTAATAGGTACCTACGAGTACTAATATAATCTTGTATAAATTTCATTCAAATTCAATACTTAAAGCCTTCTCTTTTGTTTGGAAGCTTTCATCAGAAAGCCTAATATTTAAATCCATGAAGAACAAAATTTGCATTGAATTCTTCACTTTCATGAGAATTGTACAAAATTCAGATTTTTGTTTTTAATATTTTTTGTAGACTTGCCCTGTATGATTTTTATTTTTGTAACCTCAGTTTTTCGGAACCTCCTTAATTAGCCGCCGCGTCGGCGGCAAGGAAGCTTCCGACCACACACGCTCTAAAAGGATCGCTGAACAGTTTTGATATTGTGATAGTTTTTTATAATTATTTTGTAAATATCTTATGGATATACAGTTTCCGCAAATCAAGTCATTTATTTGTTTACTTAGTGTTTTAAATTAGATCTTATTACATCAGTAGGTAATGATCACAATCACAACATAGTACCTATTATAGCTGTTACCTGACCCACCCTAGGTGGGCCGGCGGCGTCTAAGTGGGTCAGGTAACAGCTATAACCCACTGTACACACAGCTACACATCAAGCTATAATAAACCAATATAAGCTGGTCTTTATTTGTAGGTAAAACCATTACAATTGGAGGTCAGTCTAAATTGGTTTTGTATAGCTTAATTTGTAGCCGTGTGTACGTGTTTTGAATGAAATATGGATTTAGAAATCTTCAATTTCAAAAAGTAACTACACTTTCGTTTGTCAGAGCGAAGTTGTACCTAAAACACAGTTTCATAGAAAAAAATATTAGCAGTTGCATTCACTCAAAAATAAATGAATAGACAAATAAGGTGTTTGTCATTGAAACGCGAAAAAGAAGGAGTTACATTCTTATCTTTATTCACATTGCTTACGAGTAGAAAAAATTAAGAAAAGAAAATGTCATATTGATGGAATACTTATCAGTAAATATTGGTGTCTAAACCATCATGTTCAAATATTTAAAAGCACATACATTGCCTATCGGTAAACACAAACAGCGAGGCTTTTATGCATCTTATTTGCTGAATAGTAATAGCATTTTTACTGCTACTTTGCACTTATTTACTAGATGTGCCTTTCGGCTTTAAGTGCATATTAATTATCAAGTCACAGATACAATTTTATATACCTAGCTATGCAATACTCCAAATATAGGTACGAATTCGATCTAACGACTACAAAAAAATATACAATTTATTTTAAACTTGACATATAATTAGTTGCTAGTATCAAGACAGTTAACGTGTACTTAAATCAACGGTGGCGCTAACCGCGTGTTTCTTGTCGCACAACAATAACAAGACATCCATTAGCTTTAGTGGTTTCTGTTTATTGCAGCCGACTTTAACTTTAAATAACTTTAATTTACATATTTTATTTTATTGTAGGTCATTTATCATACAACGTTTAACTGTATCTTACGTAACTGTAACCTACTACGTAGGTTCAACAAAGATTAGTTACGACAACTACAATTACTAATCATAAATTTTCTTTGAAACTGTATATAATGGTAATGATAGTAAATAAAACTAATGACAGTAAACAACTATTGTAGGTATTGCTATGCTCTTTTGGAATATTTAAGTGAATGATATGAAGGTTAGTTATTATTTCAAGTGTTTTTATTGTTTGCCACTTCTATAAAAAATAAATATGGGTTCTGCATTAGAAAAAAAAACTGTATAGGAAAAGACCCAGAATAGCCTGACAATCAAAATTACGTATTGGAATTTGTGATACGAGATAATCTTTAAGAATCTTAGATTATTATATTTATTATTAAATAAAACTGAAAAAAATATTCTTACCACATAGAATTAGGTGTGTACTATAACCATTAATCGAGTAGAAATATAAACTTACGAACTGCTACTAACCCCTCAAGTATTTAATTACTGACACTGCAAAATCGATAAATTGGCTTGTACACACGGCTACAGGTCAACCTATACAAACCAGTTTAATCTGATCTCGCATTGTATAGGCTTCCTATAATATAAAAGACCAGGGTAAACTGGTATTGTATAGCTTGATGTCTAGCCGTGCGTACACTGGGGGTCCTTACGGCTGGAATGTAAATAACATTATTAACTTTTCTCAAACTTTGGTATTTTTACTTTAGTATAATGTAGTAGTATCTTACAGGATGTCGGAATTTGGAAAAGATTAAGGGAAATCCTCGTAGGTATAATTATATAAGTATATATACATAACGCGGCTAGGTACTTAATTAGGTAACCAAGGTGCGATAGCGATGGAGGTATTGATAGTTATGAATGGATTTAGTGTTTTACAAAGGAATCCTAAAATATTTAAATGGATTGCTGAAGTAATACTTATCTAATAAGCTCAAACACGATTAGCAATTTCATCGTCATTTCTTACTAAGTTAAGTCTCAGTCACAACGCGATGTTGTTGCCGTCGCTGAGTCTATTGCCTTTAGAAATACTTCTAAATACAATTATCGAAAACTATTTTGATTCCGCATACTGCGTAACGATTTTCTCCAATGCACCCCTAACGTTAATGTTGCCAATAACTTTCACATATTTGATTCCAAGTGAAAAATATCTGGTGGAGCAGATATTTAATGTGTCAGAAATGGGGTGTTCTGATTACATAGTGCGTATGAAAGAACCGCAAAAATTCATGACTGCATTCGAAAGAGTTGTTCATACAGGGAACGTAAGAAGAAGTGATCGGAAAATTGTAATAGTGCCTTATGATGAAGAATATAATGAGGATAATGATGACCTACCTTCAGCAGTTTTTTCAATGAAAGAAAGCGGTTTTGTTGCTAATATGCTCATGATTGTTAATTCTAAAAGCAATGAAAAATGCAAACTATTTAATTTGATTACTCATCAATTTGTTGGTCCAGATGAAAACAACCATCTACTAAAATACTTAGATCGTTGGAATTCATGTTCACTTAAATTTGAAAATGAAGCTAATTTATTTCCACATGATATGAGCAACTTATATGGCAAAACATTAAAGGTAGCTTGCTTTACTTATAAACCATACGCTTTGTTAGACATAGACCCAGCTGTGGAACCTCTTGGTAGAGATGGTGTGGAGATTAGGATAGTCGATGAACTTTGCAGGTAAGCCTAATAAATTTGACGTAAGAAAATGCATTAAAAAGTATAAGATATCGATCTCCCGTAAGTACTTTATTCATTAATTAATACAGATGGATGAATTGCACAGTTCAAGTCGTAAGGGAAGATGTTGATCAGTGGGGAGAAGTCTACGAAAACGAAACCGGTGGTATTGGAGTTATTGGCAGCGTTATTGAAGATCGCGCGGACCTAGGTATAAGTAAGTGTATATTTATGTGTACCCGTATTTTTATACGTAAGGGTTAAGCAAGTAAGTATTGTTTTTTTAAATAACACTTTTTAAATGACACATTTTAAAAATAGTCAATTAATAAAAGTTTTTGCGAGTAACCCGCCAAGTCATATTGTAGACACAATGCCAGAATCTTCGTTTTGGTTATATGCGGTGGGTATGTCAGTAAATAAATAATAGTTACTACTTTCAGCTGCCCTTTATTCTTGGTATGAAGAATATCGAGTAATGGACTTTTCAGCAGCTGGTGTTAGAACGGCTATAACTTGCATAGCTCCAGCACCGCGGTGAGATGGTCTTCTAAGTTACATATGTATTTTTTTTTTAATACCTAGTCAGTAATTTTGATGTTTTCTTTTTATGCAGATTATTGTCAAGTTGGGAGATGCCACTACTGCCTTTTACTTGTTATATGTGGCTTGCCGTTGTATTTACTTATTTTTATGCATCCACTGGACTTTTAACAGCTCAAGGGTGTGCTAACACTTCATACCCCTTTCTGAATGTTTTCGGAATGATGATCGGGCAAGTAGGTGATATTCTATTAATGTTTTTTCCTGTATTGATGTACAATTATTATTTATTTATGTGTCGTGAATGATTGTGTCGACTTAGAATGCTGACTAGCTTAAAATAATTACAGTTTGATCGAAATAGGTAAGCCGATCGGAAGTTGTCTGCAAGTGGTTTAGAAGTGGTAAATATTAATAGAGAGAGTCGGTGTAAAGATAATTAGAGTCATATGTGTTTCACATTTCTAATTATTTTGTTTACTTATTTGATATTTAAGTATTAAAACACTTACCGCGGTAGTTCGGAACGACTAACTTCCGATCGGCTTGCTTATTTCGAACAAACTGTAATTGATACAGTCAAAATCGAGTGACACTTACATACTAAATGTGACCTATTTATTCTATATTATATCTAGGTACATGTCGAACATTTGATTACAAATGCACGCTAATGACCACGTATTTCTTTGTGGTGTAAATAAACATTACAAACAAAAGCTCACAGGTTTATGAATATCGTTGATCAGACTACTCATTAAGTTTTTCAGCCATATCAAAAAAAGACCAAGGAGGACTTCTTTATGTACAGACATACTTACTTAATATACACTACACATACACACACACACACACACTACACCACAGTACTTTTTTTCTAAAAAGACAGACTATTTTATATTTGTATTTTTTTCATTTTATTTATTTTTACTGTTCTATAGAGAGGTATACAGTATAAAATCATATTTCTGAGGTTACATATCTACATATATTATATTAGCTTTCCGCCCGCAGCTTCGCCCGCGTGGACAACACGATTTTGACTGTTTAGTTTATTCCAATTCTGGCGGGAAATTGCAAATTATCCTTACATAATTATCTTTCCGTCCGCTTCTTTGCTCGGGTAGACCACAAAATTTGCCCAACTTTATTATTTGCCGAAATATTAACGAAGCTTATATCCTTTCCCAAGGTCTAGTCTATTTTTGTACCAAATTTCGTCAAAATCCAAACGGACTTTCATCCCCTATTTCATCCCCACACAGTTTGAAATTTCAAAAACCCCATATCAAATATTTATTTATTTCTTATGAAGTGCCTAAACACAACAGTTCAGCGTGTATCTTCAACAATGACAAACTCCCATAACATTTTTCATCCCTTATTACAACCCCTTTTTTACCGTAGCTTATATCCTTTCCCAAGGTCTAATCTATTTTTGTACCAAATTTCATCAAAATCAGTTCCAAGGTTGGGCTTCAAAGCGTGACTTTGTTTGGACTTCCATATGAACTTTCATCCCCTATTTCATCCCCACACAGGCCGAAATTTCAAAAACGCTAGAACAAATATTTATTTCTTATCAAGTGCCTAAATTCAAAGTTTCATTGTTTTATCTTCAACAATGGCAAACTCCCATACAAACTTTCACCCCCTATTTAAACCCCTTCAAAACTATTTTTTGCAATAAAAAGTAGCCTATGTCCTTTCTCAAGCTTTAGTCTATCCCAGTACCAAATTTCATCAAAATCGGTTGGGTGGTTTAGGCGTGAAAGCGTAACAAACAGACAGACAGAGTTACTTTCGCATTTATAATATTAGTAGGGATTATGAAACTAGCTTACTTCAGCGTTTATTTTTTTTACAGTCTCAATACGAAAGTAGTACTTCGTGGAAGATTAGAAGTATTACTGGTTGGTTGCTGATAGCAGGATTAATTTTGAGTAGTGCATACGGAGCTGGTCTAGCTTCTACGTTCACTGTTCCTAGATATGAGCCCTCTATTGATACGGTACAGGATATAGTGGACAGAAACATGGAATGGGGGGCTACGCATGACGCTTGGATATTCTCGCTTACTCTTTCGACAGAAGTAAGTAACAGAGTATATATGTACTTGCATTATACTAGGTACTTAGTTTGAATGCAGTGATGTATTTTATATGTATATATCTTTTTTTTTTCAATAACTTAAAAAAATCTTTTAGTTTACAAGTGCTGCGGCTGCTTTATGGTGATAATACTAAATAAATAAATATCCACAACTTTTAACGTTTATAATTATTCTAAAATGCATAGGGTTTTCCTAAAAATCCTCATGTAATAGGATATAAGAATTTTAATACACTCTTTTATCCATTTAAGCAGGTGTTCTTTACTGCGTTAGTGTTATAACAATATCTTTTTTGTTTGATTTCAGCCGTTAATTAAACAGCTACTCAGCCAGTTCCGGACATATTCGTTTGATGAATTAAAAAGAAAAAGTTTTACACGAAGTTTGGCTTATAGCATCGAAAAATTACCTGCAGGTAGATAATTATATTTTATTATTGTATGATGTGTGGGCTATAACTAAAATGATTATAAGTATGTTCATTGAACACAAGCAAAGTTCACGGGAGTTTCTACTTAGCAAAAAAAAAAAAACTACAAAGATATTTGAAAGTTATCTACTTATTAGTCTATTACTTAGGTACTTTGATGCAAATTGTAGGTAGTGTTTTTGTATTTTTGTAGAGTTGAATCTCTTAGGTTTTTTTTTCTAACAAATGATGTTGGAAAAAAGACAAAATATATTGTTGTATTTTGCATTTTTATAGGTAACTTCGCAATTGGCGAGTACGTGACGGAAGAGGCTGTCCTTGATATGATGATTATGTTGGAAGATTTCTACTATGAACAGTGTGTGATCATGATGAGGAAAAGCTCACCATACACGGAAAAAGTCAGTCAATTAGTGGGCCATCTTCACCAGTCCGGACTCTTGCTGGCTTGGGAAACTCAAGTACATAATATATCTACAGAAACTAGAAATGTTAACATTCTAAATTTTAAAAAATATTCACGAGCCTTTGTAAGCTCTGTAGTGCAGTTATTGTGTGTACATATATAAAACATTTCAAATCATGAAATTGCATTGAGTGGGTCCAGGCTCCAGACACTGGCACCGAATTTAATTGAAAAAAATTACCAAATCATATTAACCATTATTGGATTATGTTATCTGAAAATAAATAAATAATAATAATAATAATAATTATACAGGGTCGAAGGGACATCGACGCACAACCGCTTACTATGAATTCAGTACATGATTCAGGCCCTTCCGGCTTTGGAGTGTTTCGTCGGTTAATTAAATAAAAATCAGCTGTTCCATACCTTTTGACCGTGTAGGTATTGCACTTTTGTAGAACAAAGCATTTTATTTTTCTCTACCCGTTACTGTCCCACTGCTGGGCAAAGGCCTCCCCCAATTCCTTCCAGGTGCCCTTTTCTTGCGCCACTTCGAACTAGCTCTCGCGGTACGCATCCAAATCATCCCGCCACGTCTTTCTGGGCCGACCTCGACGGCGCCTTCCATCTTCAGGCACCCATTGCGTGGAGACCCTTGCCCACCGGTCATTATGCATGCGACTGACATGACCCGCCCAATCCCATTTCAGCCTAGCCGCCTTTTTGCCTTTTTGCCTATTTTTTTATAACCAACGAAAAATATCAATCAACGCAAGGGGGGCAGAATCATGTACTGAATTCATGGTTAGCGTTTGTGCGTCGATATCCCTCCCACCCTGTATAGGTACATTACCTAATAATTTGCTGTATTTCTAGGTAGCGTTAAAGCATCTGAATTATAAAGTACAGGTAGAAGTCAGACTATCGAGGTCCAAAAATGAAGTCGGCGTCACGAAGCCTCTCAGTCTGGGTAATGTTTTGGTAGGTACCTTTTTGCCGTTTCAATAATATTACGCTTTTAAATTATTAAGGCTAAATGAACTGAATTTTCTTACATCCTAACACAAGTTCACTTCAATAAGTGACTCTTGTTATGAGTTTATGATCATTAAAGCCGTGGTCTTAGAAATAGGGCAATTTAGACACTAAAAAGTCGCTATGCGATATTATGGAGTTTGCATCTTCATCTTCAATTAGGTAAACCGCTGTGCTCGAAGTGGGGCACACGGATGAAACCCGATACAAAGTTATTAAAGTGGTAACGGGTCACATCTGTTCAAGGGGGTAACACCGATTAGGCGGAGTGACGACAACTTGCGGAAGGCAACAAGTGTAGGTAAGCGAAGAGCTGGATATCAGGCTCTCAGACGTTCACTGGAAGAAGCCAACGTTTAAAGGAAGACGATTGAACGATGATGATTACAGTGTTCTATAGGTTTTATGTTAATTGCGATTAGGTAAAAAGGTACAAAATAAAGAATATGTAGGTATCTCCTACATGTTCTTTATTTCAGTTTCAATTAAATATGGCAATCGATAGTGGTTAGTAACAGCAGTTACAGTTTTAGTTAGATTTAATAACGTTCAAACATATATTTTTTTAAAGAATTATGGTCGAATTTCGACCACTGGGTGACCACTTGTTACAGTAGAGAGGTACACACAGCTACACATCGACCTATACAAATCCAGTATAGGCTTACCTCGCATATTGCGAAAAGTGTTTACAATGCGAGGTCAGTCGATACTGGATTTGTATGGTGCGTACACACTATAGGAATACTATAATGATTTAATTTGTTATCACCTACGTTTCAGGGCGTGTTCATCATATATGCGGCTGGACTTATTGTTTCTGCAGCATGTTTTTTGGGAGAACTTTGTGCCTACTACCGCAATAAGAAAAATGAGCGTTTACATTTGGACTAGTTTATAATGTACGGTCGCCTGCACATCAAGTTACCACAAAATGGTAAATTTTTTCAGTCGATTTTGCACTTAATCATCAGCATTATAAGGCTTAAAATCATTTGGAGGAATTTGACAGTTTTGTATAACCTGATGTACTGGCGACTGTCATTAGATACTTAGCTATTTTCATTAATAAAAGATATTTAGGTACTCAAACAAATTATTCTTTTCTTATTAACGAATAGTCGAATATATTTTTGATCAGTTTTTTTTTATTAGTTCCTTACGGAACAGGCTAAGGTCTGAGACCATGCTGCCTAATCATCAGTCTGCATTTTTTGATCAGAATACATTAAGCTACACTGTGAACCTGTTTTGACAGAATTATTTCATATCGCTAGAAACTTTTTATAAATAAACAAACTATACTCCATTTGGTTAGGTACTTAACTAAAGGTAAACAAATCATAAAAAAGGTTCTTTTATAGGGCCATTTTTCATCTTGAAACAAAACGTAACCAAAATAAATTATTTAATCATTCAAAATAATTTTCCTTTACTATACTAGTATATTTTACTACTTTGTTTAATATTAAATGGTAATTATAAATTCTTAAGCTTGCGACCAATAAATAAATCAAATTGATACTTATGTCATAAATTATTGCAATGTGCCTACTAGAAAGAATCTAAAAAGACAGGAAATCAAAACCTTTTTCTACTTAATAGACTTTTGATAACTCGAAAAAATTAAGAAGTAGTAGCGCGAGGAAGCGCGGCAAAATAATTAACCGATATTATACTTAGTCGGGTAACCAGACGCCATTCGTAACAGTTTGTACTTTCGTTCGTTTTTGTGTTTCTTTTGCCGTAAATTGTATTATTTAGTTATAGTTTTGTTTGTTCGTTGTTTTTATTGATTGTTAGATGTGTTCTTATTAATTTCACTCCCAATTCATAAGATACCATTGCAATAAAGGTTGAAGAGCCCTGAACGTCGCCATTTTTATTGTTTACCTTTAGTTAAGTACCTAACCAAATGGAGTATAGGTACAATACTCGTACCTACGAGTATCATTAAAAAAACGACTTAAAATCTTTTCAGAAATAGGGTCGAATCAAGATAAGATTTAATAATAGTGAATGAATAACTGTGCGAAGTGGAGCACCATTAATGCGACTGCTGAAAAAGAGGTCTTGAGTTTGGTTTCCAGGTCTAGGAAAGTGTTATTGGGTTTTTCTAAGAAAATCTTGGTAGTAGCTCGGAGTTTGGATTTGTGCCAGTGCCAAGCCTTTTACCGATCAAGTCAGATTTAACCAACGAATTTTCAACGTAGGTAAGTAGGTACCTATATCGTTCGTAAAGAAGAAGAAAGATGATTGACAACTTGATACGCTACGATAAGATTTTAATTTAATACAACAAAATTTTTGGAAAACGAGTAAGAACATTTTTCTTAAAATTTTACCTTGAATAAGTTCTATTTAACAAGTGAAGGAAAAAGTGGGAGTCCAGTCGTATTCAGATGTCAAACAGTGGCGATTGCTGCTAAGAAGATAATGGACTTAAACATATCTAAATGGGACTTAAACATATCTGCCTAATGTTCGAAGCATAAAATAAAAAATGTTGTAGAGTTGTTATCGGTTATTATAATAACACATTCATTCTAGGTAAACACGGCTACAGGTCAACTAAACGTAACCTGGTACCGTAGACGTAAACTGGTTTTGTATAGCTTGATGTGTAGCCGCTTACGACATAACATCAATCATGTTAAGCGGCGGTAACCTAATGGCTAGGGCGTCGACTTGCTATCATGTGGTTGCCGGTTCGAAACTCACCCATTGCACTACCGACGTAAACCCCCTCGTAATACAAGAATTAAGCTCAGTACGAGGGGTTAACAAGAATACTTAGTCATGTGCGGTCCACATTGCTAGTAAGTTTAAAAAAAAAAAAACAAAGTAGGTATTCAAGATCGAGATTGTTAATACAAAAAAAAACTTTTTCATTTCTCATACTCGGAAAGTAGTGTTTATTTGATCTGGATAGCGGGTGGAAAATGCTACTTCCCACCCTTGGGCGGGAATAACTCATAGTAATTACTTTCCTCCCTAGGGTGGAAAGTAATTTTGAAAATAGAACAAAACTTAGTTAGGCAGTCAGCTGTAAAAAATCTAACTTATTTAAGAAAAAAAATGCTGCGGTCTTGTGTGTTTATATAAACGGCCAGTGTGAATTTAAAAAAAACGCGTGTGGCTGAGGCAGTGACGCGGTGTGTTCCATAATTAAAAATTTAAATAGACTATGACAATATATAATTTGGCGGGATACTAACTTAACTTTTCAAATCTTTATTAAAAATGAGTTCAAGTGATTCTGACGTGTTGACCCCAGATTTTGTTAAAGACGAGGCAAATACAGTAATCGAAAATCTCTTGCCAGAAATTTCTAAACAAAGAGACATAAATAGGTACATACAATGATTTTACGAAGTGGCGAGCAGATAAAAAAATAATAAATATTTTCAAAAAACTATTTTCTACTTTCCTTATATTCGAAATGAAAAGTAGAGTGCTTAACTCGGGTGAAAGACATCAATTCCTACTCGGACTATAGCCGTCTAAATACCTCGTATGGGAATTGATTCCTTTCCACCCTTGTGTAACAATCTACTATATCGTCAGATGTTTAGGTGTAATGAAGTGATGAAATGATCCGAGTATTTATTTCTGTAAATAAATCTTTTAAATACACTTTTACAAGTCTATTTTTTTCATTTTTTTTAACTAGATGGCGCCGACGTTTCCTATCTGACGACCTCTGAGAAGAAACGTCTAACAAACTCAGAGAATCATGGTCTCTTTTAAAGTCGTAGTTATGTTATTAGTTAAGCGAGTTTAACAATGTAGGGCAAAATCTGAACAGGCCGTTTGAAGAAAGAGCCATAGCAGCTTTGAGTTGACCTGTCCTAACTGACGGCACGCATACATCAGTCATCGTGTAGCTCAACCATTTTATAGGGTTAAAATATATATTATTATATATGAGTATGAGACCCGTCGCACAACGATACCAGATCAGCAAAACATTTGGGTAGGTCATGTGAAATACTCAAAACTGTCAAAGAAGTTTATTATACATCTGATACGAGTTAAAGCTAACCTACATAGTACTCACATTTACATTTTAATATCGTACAATTAGGCGGTTCGCACACTGCACCGCATCACGCAGCGTAGCGCGGGAGTGCGTGTTCTTACGTTGTTTGCAAGTATCTGTGTTTGTATAGAAAACACGCGTAGTGCAACACACAGAAAACGCATTCACGCGCAGTGTTTTTGTTCTACCGCCACGCACCCCGCAGCGTAGCGCGGGGCAGTGTGCGCTTCGCCTTAACATTTGAAAACAAAAAAATATTATGCATGAGTACTAGGACCTACAAGGCCACACAGTCAACTTTTTTTTTTTTTTTTTTTTGTTTTATGGTTAACTCGGCAAACGAGCAGGCGAGCTACCTGATAGTAAGTAGTCATCGCCGCCCATGGACATCTGCAAAACCAAAGGAGTTGCAGATGCGTTGCCGAGCCTATTTAAGGAAAGGGAGGGGAAGGAGAAAAGGAGAAGGAAGGGAATTGGGGGAGGAATTGGGCCTCCGGCCCTCTCGCTCACCGAACGAAGCGCAGTAACGAAACGCTACTACTCGGACGTCGGTCTTCTGCGAGAGTGTGGTACTTCCCCGGTCAAGCCGGCCCATTCATGCTGCGAACAGCGTGGCCCTACCACAACAAAATAACTTGTGAGTAACAAAAGAAAAAATAAATAAATATACATATTTAAGACGCGATAGCCAGCACGATAGATATGTAAATTAGTGGATTCTGCAAAAAATTCAATTTACCTAAATCTCCTAAGATATTATTTATTTTTATTTATTTATTTTATTAAATTAGTATTAAAAGTTTTGCATATACCTATTTGCAAAATATATGCAAAAGTTTTAATAAGTCATTGTTGATGTGACAATTTCTACTGCCATGAAATTAAGAAAATATTTAATATAGCACCCAAGGCTAACGCTATAGCCTTAAAATTTACCACTGCTACACCACTTGCGGATAACTTCGTATTTCGAATAAACTGTACACACAGCTACACACTAAGCTATACAAATCCAGTTTAGACTGACCTCCAATTGTAAAGGTTTTCCGTACGATTCAAGACCAACCTATACTAGTTTTGTATAGCCGGATGTGTAGCCGTGCGTACTTCAGTAACTTTTCACTTTTAACAAACTATTATTGTCTATGGTAGGTATGTTGTACTTGACTCCTATATTAACACGATTTCATACATACACGCGCGACCAGCGAGACGCGAGACTATTCGCCACGCCTCACCCGCCGCGTCCGCCGCTCGCCGCTTGTCTCACTGCAAGTGGTTTAAGGGATGGCGGGAGTGTAAACAGTATCACAAGCTTCGTACATACAGTTTGTTCGAAATAAGTAAGCCGATGGGAAGATGTCTGCAAGTGGTTTAGAAGTGGTAAATTTTAATAGAAAGAGTCGGTGTAAAGATTATTAGAGTCGTATATGTTTCACATTTCTTATTATTTTGTTTACTAATCTTTATGTATTAAAACACTTAATTAAACGATTTTATCACCGCGGTAGTTCGGAACGGCTAACTTCCGATCGGCTTACTTATTTCTATGAAGGGTAGAAGAAAGGAGGACCATCTCAGTGTATTAAAAAGTGTCCATTGAAAAGGAGCAAATTAAGGTGGCGCTATAGTAGCAAGTGGAAGAATTTAAAAAAAATAATATTTTTATTTCAGGAGTTTCATAGGTTATTATTTACTAAATTACAGTTGACTACGTAAATAGTTGAGATTTTAAATACTGCATATTTCTTAACTACAGAAGTCAAGAGAAATGTTAAATTTTTCAACTCAGCACACTTCACTCTGCTTATAACTGCTACATTCATATCATTTCCACTTGCTACACTAGCGCTAGTTCGGTGGTTGTTCGAACAATAATTTGCTGTATACAAGTGGACACTTTTTCGACTAATCCCCCATACAAGACGGTCCTCCTTTCTTCTACCCTCCATACTTATTTCGAACAAACTGTACCTATCGCGAGACGAGTTGCAAGACGGGAATGTAAACTGTGTATGAGTTTCTATGCTAGGTGTTCTTCTTTTTAGTGTTTGACCCTACGAGGGATTCAATTAATATTATAATCTTTGAGGGTAGACGTATTTGTTAGAGAGAGTTATTGGGTTTATCGCAAATTGTGCCACAACTAATTCACAACTGAGTAACTATTAAAAATCGTTATCGAGGCAGATAGTTGTGTTGTAAATATGCTATCTATGATTCAGAATGTGTTAGAGGTACGGTGGCCAGAACATCAAGTTACCACTAAATGTCAAATTTTCTCAGTTGATTTTGAACTTTATCTTTAACAATTTAAAGTTTAAAATCATTTGGAGAAATTTGACAGTTTTGTATACCTTGACCTGCTGGCGACTGTACAATTTGTAAAAATCAAAAACATTGGATTTGGCACTCAAAGAGAGATGATCAGACTTCATTTTGACATTCAGTATCAGGATAATATTAATGAATACTATAACGTTGTTTTAGTCGATTTGTGAATTAATCTTATCGATTATTGTTGCAAGCTCTAAAGAGTTAAACTTACTTTACGTCATCAGTATATTTGTGTGTGACATTTTGTGTATGTGTAGGTGCTGGCGGGAAAATCGATCGATACGACGATACTTACTTTACATATTTTGCTTGACGACCGACTGTGTACGACCCGCACCCGCGCTCGCGTGCAGGATTTGTTTTGTTGTTTCGGCAGAGTTGGATGTGTAGTGCTAATTTTATTTCCGATTACGAATATAAATAATGATAATATAATTTTATACTGCGTAAAATCTGTATCATTGAGTTTTTAAGAGTTATTATGATGGTGTCATATCTGTTTTTATGTCTTTCTTTCTTATTTACGACCTCAGCAGAATTTGTTTGGAGACATCATAATAATGAGCAACTACCCGTAGTACTTGAAGGAGTTCATGCAAAATGCCCTAATATTACCAGAGTTTATGCTTTGTCTGAACCATCTGTTTGTGGTGTTCCTTTATATGTTATAGAATTTTCTGATAAACCAGGATTCCATCAGCCATGTAAGTAGGCAGTTTATATTATAAGTAGGTCTACCACACATCGCCTTAAGCCTATTTACCTGTTCTTTTAAAAATAATAATATAATATGTATTATTAATAAAATATGTTTCAGATAAACCCGAAGTAAAATATGTTGGAAATATCCATGGAAATGAGGTTCTGGGACGGGAATTATTATTGGGTTTCGCCCACTATTTATGTGATCAGTATAACAGCTATGACCGACAAATTCGAGCACTCATTCATTCTACACGAATCCACTTACTACCATCTATGAACCCTGATGGCTGGCAATTGTCAACAGATACTGTATAAACCTTCTTTAAATCTTAAATTATATTTCACAACTAAGATCCGATCCGATTAACTTAGCTATATCTTGCTTTGTTGACAGGGATGTGTAGATTACCTTCTTGGCCGCACAAATAATCATTCAGTGGACCTCAACCGGAATTTCCCAGATTTAGATGCAATAACCTTTGAATTTGAACGCCAAGGAATCAATCATAACAATCATTTGCTAAAAGATTTGACACGTCTTGCAGCACCGGTAAGCTTTTCAATATTCTGTTTGATAGTTCTTTTAAATATGTCCTCATGAACTTTCATCCAATAATTTGATAGTTCAAATGTATGTCGTATTATAATAATATATTTTTTTAGTTGGAGCCTGAAACACGGGCAGTTATGCGTTGGATCATGTCTGTACCATTTGTGTTGAGTGCAGCGATGCATGGGGGTGATCTTGTGGCTAATTATCCTTATGATGAGAGCCGGAGTGGTGCACCTGTTTCTGAGTATTCTGCAAGTCCTGATGATGATACATTTAGGTAAAACCTGATAAAATTAAGCACTCAATATCCCTTCACTAGATAGAATGAAAAATTTAAATTTTATTTTTTGTAGATACTACCTACATTTATTTTAAAAGTTGAAAGTTGAATCATAATATATAATATGGTGCAGTCTAAAATAGGGTAGGTGACTGCTTCTGAATTTATCCTAAATAACAAGGTAGTTAACTAGCATAGGTATTTAAAAATAATATTAAAAAGCTACTAGCATAAAAATAACATGAAATACTTACTTTTGAACCAATGTTATTTCTTGTAATTTGCTCTATTTATGGTCAAACTATATAATATAAATAATAATCATTCATCTACTCTATCTTAGATCCTGCATCATAGAGAAAGTAAACATTTATTCAATCATACATGACTTTCAAACAGCAATTGTTTACAATGTACATGTACTATTACATACCATCACGCCTGCATTCCCCAAAGGGTTAGGCAGAGGTGTACTAATGTACACCCACATTTCGCCGGTATGTTTAGGTCCCATGTAATAGGGGGCGAGCCTATTGCCAGTAACCGGGCACAAATCAAGACTCCGAGCTGCTACTGAGAATTTCATAGAAAAACCTAATAACACTTTGCTCGACCGTGGGATCAAACCCAGGACCTCTAGCGTAGCAGTCGCGCTTGGGACCACTAGACTAACGAGGCACCAGACATGTACTATTATGAAATATTTTATCTTTATGTAGGGAATTAGCTAAGACTTATGCGTCGGCGCATGCTGATATGGCTTCAGCAGCTCGTCGAGGATGTCATACGTCCAGCTCTGAGGAATCTGTTTCATATAACTTTGGCAAGCAAGGTGGGGTCACTAATGGAGCTGCTTGGTATAGCTTGAAAGGAGGTAGGTGTTCATTAATTAAATATTGATTTTCCCTACATAAGTGATCCGTTTTGTTACCTAAACCTGTCTTACTGTAATTGTGTTACATATTAATAAATGTATGAGGTGAAATTTTAGATATATTTTACCGATTTTTGTTACGTTTTTTGTACGTGTAAAGTTACACAATACCTACCTCATACGTAGACGTAGGAAGTGCGAGAAGCAGGAAGTGTAAGCAACGGATCAGTTGACTTTATACTTCATGTTCTGGCATTTACACTGGAGGTGACCATGAAATGCGGATGGCTTAGCAATGCTAATTTTAGCTGCATTGTTCAATGTGAATTTAATCGCGACAATTGTAACGTGAATGCTAAAGTTCTTTGAAAATCTTCGACAACATGAATGATTAGTAATGCACGTCAGTTTTTTCTTGTACCTTTTAAGTTATTTAAGTGAAGGAAAAATACGACCGCGGGCAGGATTCGAACCTGCGTCTTCTGGTTAAGTACACCAGACGCTATGACCGCTAAGCCACCGCGACCCCTACCCGCCATGTCGCCAAATTTAAATAGAATTGAATTTGGCGCCTAAGTAGACACACCTATTAGTAAGCAGTTCGGAGTTTGGACTTGTGCCCGGTTCATAGTAGGCTAACCTTCTATTATATGGGAAATACCGAATATTGCTTGTTATATATGAAACAATACCAAGATTTTAAAAACATTGGCGCATTTCCAGGTATGCAAGACTTTAACTATCTTGCGACCAATGCTTTTGAAATCACTCTTGAACTGGGCTGTGAAAAATATCCTGCTGCGAGTGATTTGGCAAAGGAATGGGACAGGAACCGCGAAGCTTTGCTAGCGTACATATGGAAAGCACACACTGGTATTAAAGGAATCGTTTCTGATGACTCTGGATTCATACAGAATGCTGTAATATCTGTCGTCAATATCACCGGACCCGTGCCAAGGCCCATCCGCCACGACGTTACCACAGGTAAGAATTTCTTTATCATGTTATGGTTAGTTGTGTAAGTACAATGTAAGTTGATTTTAATGTAAGGACGGATACTTACCTTTATTTATAAATATAAATAAAGGTATCGTTATCTAATATTCTGGAGAACGCATTGGAAATTGATCTTTTCGAAAGTTTTGGGACGGTTTTTGCCACCTGGTACCTACTGATACAAATTTTATTGCAATAATAGGGTTAATACCTTCCTTATATTGACATGGAGTAGTAGACTTTTGCAGTGTTTTACTCGGCTTGTGAGAGCACTGGACTCAAATTAAGCTAGGGATTTAATTTTGAAACACATGTTTTGAGACAGATACACTTTTGTGTTTGCCGAGAGAAATTCCATCCGCCCGGAGCAAAAATTCACTATTGTGTCGCTGTTGGGAACCATCATCCCCCACCTCTTTCCTTTAAATATAGCTCTGGACAGACGGACCGCGTTTCAACTGCAATCCAACCGCAAATTGCAGTTTGAATGCAGTTGACACGACTGCAATAGAATTGCAAACCAAACGTGCAGTCCTATTGCAATTCAATTGCAGTCGGCGTGCAATCGTGTGAACTGTGACTGCACGTTTGGTTTGCAGTTCTATTGCAGTCGTGTCAACTGTATTCAAACTGCATCCGAACTGCAATTTGCGGTTGGATTGCAGTTGAAATGCGGTCCGTCTGTCTAGAGCCTATAAATAACTGATATTTTATACAGCCGCATCTCCCATTCGCATGCATCCATTTGTACTATTAGGCGGTGCCTTATCAACTTTAAAAAATATTATGACCATTGCTAAGTTCATTTGACTATTCGTAGATATATCCTACCTATAATAGTCGACCGTAATTGTTATTACACGTAGAACAATGCGGTAGTTAAAACTATAAGGTAAACGAAGCGGTTGGTCCACTGCAAGGAAATTAATAATTGTTTGCATTTGGTTTGGTAAATTAAGACTGATTAGTGTAACTAAGCGTTTCCTCGTGCCACCGACATCTCGACGTCTTGACTCATTTGAAATCATTTGTTCTCCCGCTGCAGTTAGCCCGGCATTTCTCCGATTGCCACTTCAAACGTTGTTTGAAGAAAAAAGTGTATGTGGTGGAAAGTTCAAACCTTCCGGACGTTATGTCAGATACATACAGATACGGTCTAATTCAGTACAGTTTGTGTGATAAATATTGCATTAAATAATTATTCATTTAGGTTATCAAACAATTCGCAACCCGTTGCTGACAACCTAAATACCTATAATTATATTTATCGCCATGTAGCTGTACAATTGTACATTCCTAGTAGTTATCCTTTGTACACGAAAATTTAATTACAGCTTCGATGCATAAACCAAACACATGTAGTATTGCAACAAAGCATTAGCTTTATTTCGTAACTTTGTGAATATAGGTTGACTATCCGATGGAATACAAAATAGCATACTCTTCTCGAATAGAAATGTGTGTAAAGTTGATTTAAAATCTATACACATATATTAAATTGAAGTGTGTGTTTATTAATGGCAGGAGTACAGCTTTTTACTAAATGCATACGAAAGTATGTATAGTTTACTTATAACAAAAATGTTATAAGTATTTAGTTAGATAAGTACCTACCTACTGTGTCATTGTTGAAGGTTTGTTTTTTATACACTGTATTACTTTTGCATTGTTAATGTGCTATGACATCACAATGCGCTAATTAATTGATGTAAGTGGGTAGGAAGATAGGAACCGCTTACGAATGTTTCCTTCTTAACGTTGGAGGAGCCTAAACATGGAATGGAAAAATACTATTAATTCTAATATGTTTTCTTTTTCTGTATTTCGTATAGGGACCTCGTTTCTTAATTTTGTTTTGACAGGTGAATTGTTGAATATTTTTGTTCTGTTGTATCTAGGTTCTTACGGGGATTACTATCGTCTGCTGACTCCCGGACATTATGAGGTGACAGCGAGCCATCCAGGTTACTTTCCGGTGTCTCGCGTAGCCACTGTGCCCAGATATCAGACCACCGCACACGTCCTGAACTTTAAGCTTGAGGTGAGTGTTACGTCAGCTGGTCTATGGGCATACGTCGACTTTAGGTCACTATAAAGTACCCACGGACCTGAACGCAGTACATGCCTTGAGTCTCGAGACCACTTTTCGGTTACATTTATTTATTTATTTAATCTTTTATGTACAAATAAAATGGTACACAAGGCGGACTTAATGCCATATGGCATTCTCTGCCAGTCAACCTTTACCTTTACCTTTACTTTTAAGTTACATCAGTCTACTATAAGTACTTAGTCCCTTTTGGGTGCTTCGCATAGGAACTTTTGATGCTTATAAAAATGAATAGGTAACCATGAATTTTTTTAGTATATCGTATAGTCATAGGTATCGTTAAAAAGACGTAGTACATACGAAATTTTAATTTAATTTGGTAGGTTTAGAAATAAGCAGTTACCTCTTTAGATTTTATGTTAATTCCTTGACACTGACTTGTTTTTTATGGTATTCAAATGCGTACTCGTTTCATCTTACATTTATTAGTTATAGGGAAACCCTGTCTCGACCAATTTTATTAAACTTGATTGCTTATGGCGTCACACCTGCGTCAGACGAAAGCTTTCTATTATAAGCTTTGACGCACAATTTCATATTCCTACGCACTACACACGACTAAGCATTGAATGTCAAATAAATGTCGCCTACCATGCATGCGTTGTGTGTGTAGGTAGGTCTACTTATCCGATGAGCATAGTGTGGCCGAGCCAAGTCTTTTAAGGTTGCACGTAATAACATTATTCACGGAGTTTGGAGGACAGGAAAGTAACGACGCAATCAAGAATATGCAGAGGTATTTCAATGCCGATATACACATTACTTGTAACCAAAATGTTATTATTATAACATTTTATACAGACAAAAAATAAGTAGATAGGAATAACTTAAAACAAAAAGTGCACCATCAATCAATCGATAATAATTTATGAATATTAATTTAACAGTCACTCGTGTCGATAACGTTATCACTTTATATGTCATTTGACCTTGATTAGAAAAACTGTTGTTATAATGATTGTAGCAGCTTATAACAGATGTGCATAATGATCTCTGTAAATACCCGAGTGTAATTTAAAAAATCAATGAGCAGACTACCCACCGTATCTTACACATATAATAAAAATCTCGTGTCACGATTTTTTATCGAACTCCTACGAAACGGCTTGACAGATTTTTATGAAATTTGTTGTGTAGTTATATTTGGTAGGTCTGAGAATAGGTCGTAGGCTAGTTTTTACCCGACCCGCACCTCCAATTTTTATCGCGATTTAGGTATGTCAGCGAATATGATATAATAATATTAATACGTATCCTGCAACATACGTTTTGCTTAGGCACAGAATAAGTATTAGTATAGGTAGTGTAGGACAAAGGACAACGTATCACGTTGATGTTTGTTAATCCTATTTGTGCCCGTAATTCCATAATCGTCTTTAATTACATTACAGTACTTAACTCAGGTAAAATTACCCCACTAGATAGACTAGATGCGTTTGAAACACATTTCACCGTGCTGCATATCCATTGTGGTCGTTAACTTAGAATTGCTACGAATATTTTGTTTATTTTACGTGTTTAGCACAGGGATGGCTCAGAAGATTAATTGGAATGAATTTATAGCTATTGACATCATCTTATAGGTTACAAATTATGTCTTTCAGCCAACAACAAGCTGGTTCGACGATGACACTTCCTTCGGTATATACCCCCATGGACTGCGCGATGGGCAGCCACGGATATACAAACGTTCTTTATACGAACAAGTGGCGAATTCCATGCTAGAACGAAAAGAACCAGGGAAACAATAAATATACTTATCACTAAACAATTTTAACAAATGGCGGACAGGCATCTAGTTGTTTTTAAGACATTGTATGTATATAGCTTGTAATTAGATTATTAGGAGAAATTTTTAGAATAAGAAATATATATTTTTGTTTACACACTACCGATAAAAATTTAATGAAATATCAAATCGACTAATACATACTACGACGATACCTGTTAATTTTTTTTAGATATTTGCTTAAAGTTCATAATGTGCCATAGACAACCCTATGATGTGTTTTTGATAATAGTGTGATGTGTTTTTAAAATAGAATTAAGTATATCTATTACCATTAGATGTTTAGCTGTTCAAATGATAATATATTGTATTTTATTGAAAAGTTTTTTTTAGCTAATAATTCGAATTCATAATGTTTAAAGATACTGAAGCACCGTGCGGGCCATGTGTTGGTTACCAGTTTTATAAAGTACCTATTTTTAGAATTATGTAAATTTTTATGTCTTATAGTTATTGTTGCACGCGACCGGGAACTTTCTAGTCTAATTTTATAGTCCTATTCAAGTGTAGGTATTTAACTTAGGATTAAAAATAAATAAATTTTGCATTTCTAATATAGTATTACGCAGTGGACATAATTATTGTAGCGCCAATGTCCACTAATCTACATACCTAATAAAATGCTTACAAGCGAAGCGATATCCAAAAATGATAATTTTACTATGGAAACAGGTTTAGGCATCGAGTTAAACAAGTCATAATATTGTGCATGAAGTCTATGTATTGTAATAATATTGTATTATATAAATTATCAAAATATTATTATTATCTTTAAATATGGATTCACTAGGGCTTACGAAGTATAATGTTAGAAGTCACATCAATAAATGAAATATGATTTGTGTGCAATTCGTCTCTTTTTTTATTTTACCACTATCAAATAGCTAACAAAGCAACGAAATAAGGTATCGACGACACAATTTCATTAAAAAAATATTAAAATATTGGGTATTTTCCAAGTCAAAAATAAGAAAGAAAAATCAAGAGTATTCACGTAATTAGAAATTTAAATTTATAGTTATAAGAAAGTACCTATGCGAGATATTTTTTCGATGTTTGAGATTCTTTTTTTTTGGTGTCCAACGAGATGGACAGACGACCTAGTAAAGGCCGCTGGGAGTCGTTGGATGCAGGCGGTATATAACCGGTCGTTGTTGGATGTCTATGGGGGAGGCCTTCGTTCAGCAGTGGACGTAATTTGGGTGATATGATGATAATGATGAAGTAGGTATGTAACTTTTCTACTGCAGGTAATCGGGAAAGAAGAGATCATCGGGAGTTACACCGCAGGTTAACATTCACAGTCATTCGTATTTTTATTAGCCGTTGCTTGCGGTTCACTCGTATCCCAAAGGTCTTTGTAGACAAAATTTAGCCTATGGCCTTCCCAGGGACTCAAACTATCTCCATACCAAATTTCATCTAAATTGTTCAGCGATTAAAGCGTGAAAAATAAACAGACGGAGACAGTAACTTTCGCATGTATTAAGTTTGGGTAATACAGGTTATAGGTTATAGGTAATGCTTAAGGATATTTTTAAGTAAAATATATCACTATTTAGTGTTAAAATTATTTATTGGTATCCCACCTAAATACGTTATTTATAACGCATATTTGTAACTCAGAATAATATATAATTCACATAGACTTCAAATTATTTCATACATTTTATTACATAACATTCGCATTCAGACACCTACACAATCTTTTGAGAATTTGTTAAAACAAAAAACATACGCAATCGCACTTAAAAAAATAATTCATTCTAAAACTTATTTAATAGGGAATAAACACTAGGTACACTAAATAATATTTCACAGTAATGATGTGGTATGTCTTTAAATTATACCTATGGGTATCCTACAACTAAAGTTTCAAGTTCCAGCAAACCATCGGCGTTGTTCGTTCTAGCACCATACAACAAAATGTAGTATATCTCAAGGTGCTTCAATGAAGGGAATCGACCCCAGAGTGTAACCCCATCTAAGGCGGAACGAAGTTTGCCGGGCCAGCTTGTATGCAGAAAACTGATTTGGTGAAATGGAGCCAATTCAATCTATTTTACCTAACCCCTGTTTAGTTTAATTTTACATTCTAGTATGTTGAGCATACTCGAAAACTAGTTTCAAATGTTCGTAGCAAATGAAGGTAGGTATAGATAGTATTTTTTTCGATAAAAGGTGCTTGTACCTAATACTACCTCCTTCCCCATTTCATATTATGATTAATGATTTATCAAATACTTGTTCGTCATTTACTCACTGTTCTTACAACATTTTTAAAATCAGGAGATTGGTGCATTATACGTAAATGCATAACAATAGTTTTTACAATAAGATTTACACACACAACCTAGATTTAAGTTTTACTTACTGTAATTTATTTATCTATTACTCTACTCATCATTATAATTGACACATGAATTTGGACGGATTCGTTGTATCGATTCAATAATCATCAAATAAATTATAAAATATTGCCTACATTCTTACAAACCACAAAAGGTACATGCATATAAAATGGCACAAGTTAAATTCATCTGAAGAGCTGAACGCATTTCTTGCATTAAGGTAACATACTTATCGCATTTCTATTATATGGATCTATTTGAGATTAAAAGCACCATAGTGTATTCGAAGATTGTTAGATTAAAGAACATATTTTAACAAAAGTTATATTATGTGTTTTTACTAAATGTTATTGATAGTATCCATACAAACGATACTTTTGGTAAATCGACTATTAGGTAGGTAGGTACCAACCTACCAACGTTTGAAGGTTCGTCAATGTTTTCGTTTGCATCACAGGATCTACATAGTATAAGTACTTCGTCATCTGTAATCAGAGTAAAAGCAAATTATTTAGCATCGGTTTCGTGAATGGTATCTGTAAAACATTTTTCTTCATCTAAGGCTATCCTGATTAAACCGAACATCTCAGGAAAAATTGGGGTACCTACAGCACATTGAGCTCCTAGGAAGGCAGCCATGCAATCTTTTTTTATTAAATCTATTTTTTACCCCATTTTACAAAAAAACCGTAAAAGGTATAGTCTGTCTTGAATAGCATTTACATCTACCAAACTCGTGCTATAAAAGGTATAATTATAAGTAGGTGTACATATCATCATCAACCCATGGATATGGTTCTCCTCTCAATGTGCCTTTGCACTTTGCCTCACCCTTTGGTGAAGCAATAGGTAGTTCATCACGCTAGCCTACTTCAGGTTGGCAGACTTCACACGTCATAGAGAAAATGTCTGGCTTACAGGTTTCCTCACGATGTTTTTCTTCCCCGTTTAAGTGAGTGCGATAATTAATTAAAGGGCGAAAAGTCTGGTTGGATTTGAAGCACGACTTATCAGTCCAATGGTTATATCAGTGTCGAACGTATAGTGTACCTACCTGATTAATGTCTATTTCGGTGCATGCCGGAATGTCGACTTCCCGGCCTTGATTGCACTATCGCGTAATGGTCACTGTTGTCCGAAACCGACCTGGTAAATAGATAATAATTATTAATCGTCGTGCTGGTTGGTTTTATCGAGGTAATTATAGATGTGTACAACTCATTCTTTGCCCGACATGTAGATTAGTACTTGACTTGTACAATAACTCCGTGTCAGAAGTACAAATGCTGTAAGGAGCGGAGGATAGCGGGATGCGATTGCTTGCCTTCCGAAAATACGGAGTAGGCACGGCTACACATCAAGCTATACAAATCCAGTATCGACTGACCTCGCATTGTAAACGCTTTCCGCACAATGTGAGACCAGCCTGTAATGGATTTGTATAGATTGATGTGTAGCCGTGTGTACATACCCAAAAAAGTTAAATCCGTACCTAAGTAGGTACCTATAGGTACTGTCACATTACCAAAGATTCAAAGTGAGTACCTATGGATCTTCCATAGGTACTTACTTTGAATCTTTGCAATGACCGAGTTATTCTTGTAATGCAAAAGGCGGACAACAACCTACGCGCGTTTGAATGTCATCTGCGACTATATTTTATGAAGTTGTGATATTAAGATATTTTAGTGAAATTTCGACTGGGCGGGTGGGACTCGCGGTGGCTTAGCGGTCATAGCGTCTGTCGTACTTAACCAGAAGACAGGTTCGAATCCTGCCCGCGGTCGTATTTTTCCTTTACTAAAATAACTTAATAATCTTTGGAAGGAATATGCGTAAAAAATAGAAAAAGAAAGGTGTTATATTTTTTATACAAGTTCACTATAGTTATGTTGGACTTACCTCGCAGAGTGAATTGTCGAGGACGGGTATCGGGTTCCGTATTGGCTGCCGTGCCAGCTGCGATACGGGTCGTAGTCCTCCACCACAGACGGGTCCTTCTCAATCACCTGTGATCAATTACATACTTATTTAAGTTAAAAAGTAAAACATACATCGGCAACGAGCGTGCATCTAGCTATGCATGCTACGTAGGTTCGTTGGTAACTTCTATTAGTTGCAACTTTTGTTGGTATTGGTTGCAACCAATAACACGTATTGACTCTACCAATAACACGTGTTGACCCTACCAATATGCATTTTGGTAGTGTTATTAGGATTTTCTGTTAAATAAACCATTCGATTATTTACAATAATAAGTCAGTAAGTTACCTACAAGACGCGCCAAATCGTGAAACCGCCGTTGATAGCTCGATTGCAAAGGGGCAATTCGATCACCGCATGGCAAAAATATTTTTACACCTAGGTACTGGTACTGCTCTCCGACAGAAGGCCTCTCCTAAAGTGCTTTATTTGACCCTGTCCTCGGTTTATCATGCCGGTTTTGCCAGCAACTAGTTTGGGGCATTTTTTTATTAATCTTGAGAAGAGGATCTTCTATGAACTCGGCCTTGTTTTCAATACTCGAATTTGATATAAACTTACATCGGTCCTCGCACAGGAGCACGTCATGGCGGTGCAGAGGAAGCAATTGATGAGCAGCATCACAACAAACATGACGCCCAGCGCGATGGCCAGGTAGAGCAGCCACAGCGGACGCACGCTGCCGTCAGAACACGATAGTGCTGCCACTGACAATTATAAACATTACATTACACGTGACCTTAATTTAGGAAGAGGAAGAGGAGGTACTTTGACCTTAGTCTCCTCGTGAATCGTGCGTTCGATTTGAAATTAAATCAGTGCATTGATTCGGAGAGGATGATTCTTCCTACATATTCAGGTAGATTTGGACTCATCCTTCCGGTGCTGTGTCTAATCTTACTAGATGTTTAGCTCATCTCAACTACGTAGGTATGGGCTCAGCTTAGTGGTAAGTTTTGCTTACAGCTTGTGCAATATGCGGCCGATGTCAGTTCCTTTAAACTTTGTAACACCGGTGATCTTAGTGTAGGAGTGCAGTGCCAACGTTATATGATTCATATCAGAAATTGACAAGGATCTATTTCGAATTCTTAAATGTGGTGATTTCAGAGGAATTGCTCAATGTAGCCTTTTTAGCTCCCTCATAAATGGACACCTAATATACCTAAGTACATAGTGATGTCCCAAATCCAGGCTTGTCTACCAAGCATAAAGTGCTATGCTTGGTAGAGAAGCCTCGATTAGGATTTCTAATGATACCTTAAATACCAAGCCAGAACTCTTTACTTAAATAAATATGTAGATTTTAAATTAATAATATAATTCCGATAGATATTATTTTATTACCAGCATTGTCATTCGGGTCGAGGACGAAGATGCCTGTGGATGCGGTCACCGTACTCTCCTCGTCACCTTTCTCAAAACGAGCTTCTGTACTACAGTCTATTGCTGAACATGTACCTGAAATAAGATGTAATATACGAGTTTATATAAGTCTCACTTGGTCAAATAATTAAACTAAGTTATATAGGTACGGGTACTTCAATAACACTTCACTCAGTCAACAGAAAACCCATTATCCAAGACTTCATCATCATCAACCCATTACATTGTCCCACTGCTGGGCACGGGTCTCCTCTCAGTAGGAGAGGGATTAGGCTATAGTCCGCCACGCTAGCCTACTGCGGGTTGGCAGACTTCACACGCCGTCAAGAAAATCTCTCAGGCATGCAGGTTTCCTCACGATGTTTTCCTTCACCGTTTAAGCGCGTGATAATTAATTATTAATACGCACATGACTTCGAAAAGTCAGAGGTGCGTGCCTTGGATTCGAACTCGAGACCTTTGACTTGGCAGTCCAATGGTCATATCACTAGGCTATCACTGCACTTGTACCAAGACTTGTACCAAGTCAATATTTACCTCTGCATATAGCTATATCGCACTGAAAGTTAACTTGTGAAGAGTCCGGAAACCGGAACATGGACGCTATCGCGAGTTCTGCCGCGCCTGTTTCAGACTTTACGACAATCGATTGTTGCTTCACAGGACATCTGTAAACAACACCCATGTGTAATGTTGTTGTATTTCTCGAAGTTCTGAGATATAAATTACGCATTGTTATTGTTATATTTACCCTCTATTGTCTAAAAGATTAACAGTGTAATTTCGCATGTTAAAAGCAAAACAGTTCTTCAATCGAATTCCGTGGCTGCCTGTAATTGAAAATGTTATGTATTAGATTGGCGTTGTATGTATAAAAAATCGGTAAATTATACCGAGAAAGATCTAACCATCAGGCTTGCTAATTTCTGCTCTAAGCGTGTAAGGTAGACCGAACGCTGCATTCAATACTTTTCGACCTTGCGAGTCTAACATTCGCAGTGACACGAGAGAAGTTTCGTTTCTGTAAAATATAAGAACAAAATATTTTAAGTAAGTATCCTAGGTACCTTGTTAACTTAACTGCGTCTTACTTTGTAAATAAGTTACATTGAGTGAAGCCACTTTTTTTAATTAATCACAAGATATGGTTGTTGTGAAGCCATATATCACTCATTATGCTCAACTATTGTACCGCTAATACACACTTACGCCTTTTCTTTCTCCTTCGCTTCTTTTCCTTCATGGTCTTGTCATTTAAAAATATATAATAACAAGCTTTTGCCCGCGACTTCGTCCGCGTGGAATAGTTTTTCCCCAATCCCGTGGGAATTTCCCAAAATAACGTTATAATTTAAAGCCTATATGTTATTCTGATGTATAAACAATAATACTGTAAAGTTTCATCAAAATCCGTTCAGTAGTTTTTGCGTGAAAGAGTAACAAATATCCATCCATCCATCCATCCATCCTCACAAACTTTCACATTTATAATATTAGTAGGAAGTAGGAAGTAGGATAGTAGGAAGTAGGATAGGAAGTAGGATTGCCATTTTTTAGCTGTTACCTGGCGTTTCTGAAGCCTGCCTTGCCGCAAGTGATGACGTAGAACTTGTCATCAGCCAGCTCCAACGTCCGGTGCACACGGACCGCTAGCGGTAGCGACCGCTCGTCTGTTCGCTGAAATGTGTGCGTGTTAGACATTAATTACAAATAGGACTAGATGTGACAATGATGTAATAAAAACGTAGGTCCCATGAGAGTTTTAGGATAATTTGATTAACCCGATTAGAAATTACAGACTGATAGCAAATTATTTTTGGTCATTTGTGGTTTACTGAATTAAGGGACATGCGTTAATGTTTAAATGAATTTTAATACTTATTACAAGGAGCCAGTGAGACCAATTTATAGACATGACCAGTCTGATGATAACGATTTTTAAATAGAAATATATTATACTGACATTGTTCCAGAAGACGCCGCAGTAATCAGGTGCCCCTTGCGCAGCCATTAGATTGATATCAAAACTTAGCGACTCGCTGCCGTTACCCAGCGCCATGCAAGCTGGAGTTCTGAAAGCGCAAATTGTTGTTCTGTAGAACTAAAAATATCGCAATTTGGATAACGCTTAAGTACTTACTGTCTTAAGAAAATTAAATGTTGACTTACTTATTAATACTTAGGAAATCATATTAAGAATAAGCATTGCATATATTTTCAAAAAATATTAGTAGGTAATAATGTATGATATTGTTTATAATTATACACATCCTAAGTAAAGAGGACACATGACAATAATAACATATATTTTTGAATTAGCGAACCAGCGAATTGTGGTTCTACATTAAGTACCTACACTTCCGCCTAATCCCTGGGGAAGACAGGCGTTATGGTATGTACCTATAAAATATGTAGATATTTGAATTGCAATTGAATTTGATTTTTTAAGTAAGCTCAAACCTAAACAAATCCCGCTTTAGGTTTGGGCTTTTTTAAATTGAGGGTGTATATTCCAGTGGCCGTCACGTTAGGAAGCCTAACAATTGATACCTACGGAAATATATGCTTAGAAGGCGTGTAGGCTTACCTGAATTCTCTGGCATGTGTGACGCCATTAAATGGCTGGTTGAATGAGAGGTTGATCGCCATGATGCCAGTCTTGCAAGTCGCCGTCACCACCGGGGAGAAATCCCCCGTGCTTTCTGCATTCTGTCAACAATGAAATGTAGGTACAATTTTATTTGGGTATACCGAATAATAGTAGAGTGCGCTAATTAGAAGTTATTTTTAAATAAATACGTACACAATGTTCAGTCCACTTTTATTGTACTTAGGCATGCAATACTTACGAAATAATTCCAACTTCATGAATGGAAATGTTAGCTTACTTGTTATTTGCGACGTAAGAAACGATTAAGGCAACGAGTGCGTTTAATTAATAACTTTAAACTTGTTCGGTTTACTCATAAGGAACGATATACAAGGACTTCCTGTAGTCATCGTTACCGTCAGACTTTCCTTCTACGGGCGTTGCACGCGATCGATCGGCATGTTGGACTTGCATTGTTTCTGTGATTTATATGTTCACAATGGCTACGTGGTCCCCCGATCGGTAGCATCATTAGGTTGACTTATGACCAGAAAATATATTTGAAAGGAAACTTGAGACCAAAGAAGTTTACCGTTGATACTTAGATCTGATAGATAAGCCAATATTTCTATAAGAAACGATGTATACATTGCAAAACGAAGACCGCTTAGCCTTCGCGTAATCAAAATTAAATGTAAGTTATTTTAATTGTTTATAATGTGTATGTGCTACGTAAGAATGTTGCGTTAGAACCGGAGTACATTTCAAATTGCGACCTCAAGCCCTTAACTTCAAGCTAGGTGGGTGCAATACAGTCGACAAATAAACCAAGAAACTGTTATAACACGGGCGCCACAATGTAACATCTCCGACAACAAATCACTGCTCTTTGTACCGCGGACGGGTCTCGGCCTTACCAGCTGTAGGGCGGCCGAGCACCAACAAGATGGTACGATATGAGATAGCTTCTTCGCAGTTGCCTTTCAACTATTCCAAACATTGCCGGTTTTATATAACTAGATATTTATTTTTTTTTATTTGTAGAGCGAAGGGTACAACTATTAAGACAAAATAATTATAGAAAATGACATTGTATAGTAATCATTCCTGTTATATTCTTCCCTAGTATCTACCTAAGTATGCAGATACAATTGAAAACAGAACTGATGAAACTTAGGTCAACAAGTAAAGCTAAGTAAAGCTTTTATGTGTCATTATGTGTCATATAATATAGGTAATAAGGAATATGCTTTCGATACAAGTACATAATATACTTTTGTCTTTCACGATGACATATAGATACCGGTACTTGCAAACTTTAGGAGTGCAGAAGATCTGCCTCAGGGAAGATGTATTACAATAGCTTAGGTATTTGCATAGGCAGATTATTATCTGATGATGTACCTAAGAGAATGAAGGAAGTTGTGTGCAAAGTCGCATGGCGGCTTGTCCATATAAACCGACGGGCCGTAAAGGGTCGCGCCCTCAGGGCGACGCGCGCGCACGATCCCATCCACACGACCCAACTTGATAGCTTCCTAGAATTATCTCTGCCTAGTGTATATTACTAGATTTAGAATCAAAGTAAATCACTTATATATCTACTCATAGGTCAATAGAAAAACTGAAGATTAACTTACGTTTTTCTATAGACCTTGAAGAACTACGACAGTAACTTTTTGCATTTGCTTAGTTATTATGTAATTAAGTATGACACATGAAACATTTATTATTGCGTCTTATCGTGTAATTTGATGGTCAAGCAATTGGATTTTCCTTGTTTTTTACTACATTGGTACGGATTTTTCTTTAATTTATTTTCTAAACTATCTCCATATCTAGTCTTATAAATTGTTATTAGTTTAATATATAGGCCTCGGACGTAGTGTTCACAAAATAAAAGAAACAGAAATCCAGAATATTTGCCCACTTTCCTTATGTATCTTGAGACGTTTAGCCATTTATCATTCCCAGGAAACACGAAGGAACTTACTCTTGTAAGTTACCTAAGGGCTTACTCTGAGGATTTAAGAGGATGATTGCATTGATTGCTGTTGTTTGCAGACCTCACGAACCGCCTAGAGATCTCCTGCGATATTTATAGGATTGAGAGATAGATTGTTAATGCGGTACCTAAGCAAAAAAACACAGAAATGTACCAGTCATTGCGAGCAAGGTCAAAAACTAGTTAATATTGTTGTTTGACAAGTTTGACGTTCCCAAAGTAATGGATGTTAAAACGAATTGCCATGAAATTGCGCTGTTTGTTCTATAATACCAATAGGTAGGTATATATGTACACCTTCAACAAAGATTTAAAATATATTAGATGCTAAGAAGAGCACGTGATTTGTTTAGCTTTAGGTAAGTACTTAGTATAAAATATTGCCTTGGGCGCCTGAGCCGGTATTTTTTAAATAATTGTGCGCGTCTGAAGTTAGCCGTTCCGAACGACCCAGCAAGTAACATCACATAAACAAATTTTATTGTACAAAAACACCAAAATTAGTGAGGACAATAATCATGAATACATTTTTAAACCGGGTTTTTATATTAAATTGTACCACTGCAAAACCCCTTGCGGACAACTTCAGACACGCACAGTTATTTCGACCTACTGTACACGGGATATACCTACATAATTAGGAACATTTTCCGGAAAGGCTCAAATAAATACATTAATTTTGTATGTTATTAGCGGAAAGAAATTTAATGAAATCGAGATCAAAGTTTTTGTAAGAAATAGTTCCTTATGTCACCTCTATAACCCTTTGATTTAAATGTTTTTGATGTTAAAGATTTTGATTTTGAAAAATAATTACATACATACATACATACCATCGCGCCTGTATTCCCCGAAGGGTTAGGCAGAGGTGTACTTAATGTACACCCACAGTTCGCCGGTATGTTTAGGTCCCATGTAATAGGGGGCGAGCCTATTGCCATTCACCGGGCACAAATCCAGACTCCGAGCTGCTACTGAGAATTTCATAGAAAAACTCAATAACACTTTGCTCGACCTGGGGATCGAACCCAAGACCTCTAGCGTAGCAGTCGCGATTGGGACCACTAGACCAACGAGGCAGTCAACAGGCAACAGAGGCAGTGAAAAATAATTAAAGTGCAAATAATGGATATTGGGTAGATACATTAATCTATATCTACTTATAGAACAACTCATAAAAAATCCACACTACTTTCAAATGTATCCTGTATTTACAAGATTATCCTTACAAGATTTTTACGTGATTAAACGAAGGGTTTCTTTGATAATTGATTACTAAGTTTGTTATTGGCTGCATAGCTTCTAGCCTGCAAATGCTCAAGCGCTCAGCATTTGTACTATTATGTCTTAATGAGACGCGGGATAAGAATTTATGCATATTTTATTGGAAATAAGACGGGCGTGCATACGACGCCGGTACTTATAAAATAACGTCGGCATTATTGTCAATGTGGATGTTAGCGGGCTCGGCGAGGTCAACGCACGAGCGACCGCGGGGACTAGGGTCACTTCGCAACATCGACTTCTTAAAAATGCCTGCTTAAAATACGCACCACCAAATTTTTACCTAAAAATTCCTCTTGTTTGATACAATCTTTTGTGTTCAGTTGTTCACATTAATCATTCTCTTCGCTTGAAGAGCCGGTAGAACAGGAGGCTTCGTATAAAATGTGACCCGAACCGCATCACATGCTTGTTTTTAGAAGGAGCATACCTACAACTTTACGGGCTAAACCAGGCAAGTATTATTTGACCGTTTCATAAAATAAAACCGAACCCAACTTCCCCGGAATAGTATAATAATATTAATTGATGGAAAAATGTATTATAAGGTAACTCAATTACTGCAATGACTGACAAGGGCAATTGCAATGGCTTGGGTTTTTCAACTGATGCGAAGAACCTTCATGCGACTCATGATTAAACACTGCGAATACATAAAGGTAAAAGTTTGAGTATGATTAATGAGTTATCATAGTCACAAGTAGATTAAATTACTTATCAAGTGAGTGGAACAGTAGGCAAACTCCGCATTCCAGCCCTAGACCCTTAATAATCGTAAGGAGGTTCCGTTAGGAATTTAATATTTAAGATAGGCTTTACATTACCTTTGTAAGATTAACCTTTATTTTTGGTATTTCAGGAATGTTTTCTCGCTACAGCAATACACGCTGAATTTCCTTATATGTAAAGAGCTAAGACTGTATGGGGTTTCAACTTTGCCATGTTATTTATAAGACAACCATGCAGCTTATGCCAATAATACCTGAATGAATGAAATAATGACTTTATTAAATTAAACACGGGATTTTAGACTCTGTGCTTAATGGCATCATTATTACCCTTACATTATAACAATACAAAATTACCGAAATATGAGTGTCAATGCCGTCTTTGTGTTCGACTCCGTTACAATACACAATAGCCGAAAGCCCGGAGACTACTATCTTTCAATTGTAATCGACATTAGCTAGCCGCATAACTCACAAAGATTATGAAGGCACTACTGTACCTACCTACAATCATCAATCTTCACAATATTAGCATTTCGTCATTTGGTCATTGGGTCAGTATGTTCAGTTAGAAGTTGCGACATTCACATGCATATTTGACCTCAGACAGAACATAAGTTGTTGTGTAGAGATTATAATTGTACATTGTATTTTAACCATTTTTTATTACATAGGTGCATAATTTCATTTCAGAACATATCTATAAATCAAAGTACATATACCTACTATATTTTTAAAATAAATTGCTATTAAGCGGCAACAAATACAACTCCTAGCTGCTACTAAGAATTTTATAGAGAAATCAAATAACCGTTTGCGCGATGGATCGAATAGATCTTAGGGAGGTTACTACGGCAAACGAACGTCAACGACTTACGAGTACGGACAAATCTTACGATCTAAGTATATGCACCCGTATTGTTTAACAATCAAATAACATTCAGCAGTAGGGTCAAAGCAAGACTTGTAAATACGTACGATCCGTCAGCCGAAACTTACTAACAGCCCAAACTACTAGCCGTATTTAGTTTTTCGTAGTAGACCCCTAGGCGTAGCGCTTGCGAATCAGAGGCTGTTAAACAACCTCATGTTTGACTATATTTTTACAATATTTATCGTTTTTATTCTTGAGTGATTATCATCAGTCAATATTAAATTCGTTATAGGTAACAGATTTGAATCCATTATGCGTGGCGTTAGTAACATGAATTTGCGCAGAGAAAATTTGATTTCAAGATGGTGATTTCAGAATTGTGTTTGGTGAATATCCGTGACGACTGAAGGAGGCAAGGGAACTCACCCTTCCCTTCATGTCTGTTATCAATAGAGCAAATAATTTTCATAAAAGCTCTACCGCAATTTCCCGTTTTTCATTTTGTTTTGCAGCTTCCTGTATAATTTGGCTGATTTTGGTGAATTTTCAATTTTTGCGACATTACTAGAGTGGTTTTTTTTCCTTTATTGCCACGGCGAGTTCGAAGAAGTTTGTTGTTGAAAATCAGTTTTATATATGAAGAACTAAACACCCGATTCTGAAGATTCTTTCACGGATAGATAGCTACATTATTCCCAATTTCTATGTGTATCACCCATTTGAACGAAATTTTGAACAAAAGCTAGTGTGAAATGTTTTTATACTTATAATTTGACCTCGAAGTACATAACTATAAGGTAATTAGCAGCAATGCAAATGGATATTGTATCTAAAATGATATAAGAGAAGTCGTTAATAATAATAGTGTGCTGCAGAAGTAGCCATACTTATATGGAGTATCATCGCTATTTGCTTAACGGTCGCACCAATTGTATTCCAAATGATAATTACAATTACTGGAAAAAGTAATGTGTCGGCGTTGACTTCTCTATCTCACTGAGTGGAAATAAGTACTTGCAAAAAGTCACGGACATCCGGAATACTTACAAGATGAGTTGTAAAACAGTCGGAACCGTTTGTTTCAAATTGATGGGTTTCGTTGATGGGCGTTATGTTATTTCATGACTAGACCATTTTTTCACGGATATCAAAAGCAAACGCAAATATACCTCGTGGTTATTGTTGTTGTATGCACCGTTACAATAATTGGATACCGTAATGGAATATGAACTATTATAGTTGTAAATAAAGAAGTGTTCGCTCTATTAGGGTAATATATTTATGTGCACCATCACCTACATTTCGTCTTGTGAGCTGTCGAGCAACCTGTAATTGGAAAGCTGAAACTGTTCTCGGACCGTCATTCATTAGATAGCAGATTCGGATTAAAGCAACTGGATTTCTTGTCGAAATAGGGTAGATGTCTGTAGGTAAACTATTTGCCTATTTAAGACCTATTTTAGCGCCGATTTCCATTCAAGCAGATGTGAATTCTATTTATTACGGTTTTACTCTCGAAAGAGATATGTTTTACTTGTGCAATCATGAAAAAGAATTTAAGGCAGTTTGAAAGTGGCGCCACAGTACTGAAAACTTGTGCAATAACTGCTTTTTGTGGTATAGATGGTATGCGTAGCGCTGAAGTAGAGTGAAGAACGTGTTGCCAAGGTCTTAGATTTAAGAGTTTTTTTGGTCATAGATATATGTACACAGATCAACTAGACGATAATAAACACAATAGGCTGATATGGAAGAAAAGCAAATACTCGAATATAAAAGCAACTTATTTTATCGTTAAAAATAATCGATAACTATTTAAATTTCGGTGGAAACATCGAATTAACAGCTGGCAAACTGCGCCTAAAAGGTCAAACTAAATATACTTACTTGAAAAAATTTGGCGCATATAATTGGCACGAAAATTATGTAACCATCGGCTGTGAAGTAGGTTCTCATTCCCATATGTATCGCTTTTGATGCAACAGTGGGCCGACCGGTTCCGTCGGCCCCAATATATCTACCGAGGACTACGTCATCACATCTCGGTGGGCGTGCTATTCTGCTTAGGTAATTCACACACTATTTTTACATATTGCGTTTGTGGTTTTTGTAAAGTTCTTTCAAAGTTATGTTTGTTTAAAGTGCACTATGCAGCACGGTTTAAGTAATGCGCTAATGACTTATTCCTGTAGTCTATAATGTATGTGTGTTTACCTCAAGTCTCGAAACAGGTTCATTAATGTTTTTTAGGGTTTATTATACCTATATGAATACGAAATTAGCAGTGTATCTGTATTTTTATTGAAACTGGTATGGTGGCTTTCTGAGAACTAGTTATCATACAAAGACTTAAAATAGACAGAGATGTATTGTTGGGCAGTTGGTTGCATAGCTTCAGGCATTCTGCAGTAGTGGTGAAAGGTGTCCCGTATTTGGGGTTGTTCATAACCTCGATGAATTTCAAAAACATATTATGATGTTGATGATATACTCGTAGGTGTATCTATACATAATACCTTGACTTTCATTGTACTAACCATCTTCCAATCAAGTTAATATAACTTAGTAATGGCCCTAAATAAAAAAACCTTGCAAGTTGAAATAATCTGAAATCCTGACTCATCACGAAATCTTGGAAAGGATAGATAGTAAATTAACATACATATCACGTCCCCTTTTTAGGGTTCTGTAGCCAAATGGCAAAAAACGGAACCCTTATAGATTCGTCATGGCTGTCTGTCCGTCCGTATGTCACAGTCACTTTTTTCCGAAACCATAAGAACTATGCTGTTGAAACTTGGTAAGTAGATGTATTCTGTGAACCGCATTAAGATTTTTACACAAAAATAGAAAAAATACAACAATTGGCGGTTCCCCATCATACTTATAGTTTTTTTTCATCAAACCCATACGTGTGGGTTATCTATGGATAGGTCTTCAAAAATGATAATGAGGTTTAGTTTGTTTAGTTTGTGCGAGAGACACTTCCAAAGTGGTAAAATGTGTGTCCCCCCCTGTAACTTCTAAAATAAGAGAATGATAAAACAAAAAAAAATATATGATGTACATTAATACCATGTAAACTTCCACCGAAAATTGGTTTAAACGAGATCTGGTTAGTAGTTTTTTTTAATACTTCATAAATCGTAATGGTTCGGAACTCTCCGTGCGCGAGGCCGACTCGCACTTGTTTAAGGTATTTTTATTAGTTAAATTTATACCTTTGGAGTAAATTATAATATAGACCTATATTAAATACACTATGCAAAATCTATTGTTCTGGTCCCCCAGGCCGGGCCGGTACGGGTGTTTCCAGTTTAATAGTTTTCAAATCAACAGCATACAATTTACCAGTCAACTGATAATAAAGCGTACTAAGTCGAATTTTCATTTTCAGTAACATAGGTCGAATATAGTTATGATTGAAACGGCTTGTAAAATGTAATTATTACGCGTGAAACCTCAATACTTTAGATTTTTCAACATTGAACAAGCTCTACCCTCACGTCCCAACTTAATTCTTCGCTTGGCGTAGGCTTTATGAGGCGCCATAGCCAATATACTGATCGTGACATTGGTAACTGTTGACGGCTTATAGCACAACCCGGGCAATAATGCCCTGCAACAAAATAACTTCAAAATGTTAAGAGTAAGTAGGTAAGATTAAATGTTAATAACAAATTCTAGTGAGGTTTTATTGGTTTTTGAATGGATTAGTTACTGTTATACGACAATTTTGTCATAAGAATAAATCTATAATTAAACAAATCGCGTAAGGGCCCTGCGAGGCCGGGTTAATGTATATGTAGTTAAGATACTTCAACAGTATCGTTCTTACACATAAACATCTGGTGGATAAATAGGAATGACTGCCTGACATGACATCAATGCACAGTTCAAACACCGAGTTTACTAACAACTCAGTTGTTTGGCAGGTAGCTTCCTTATAAGATGCAGACAGCCACTAAGACGATTTAAGGAAATTCCCACGGCATCAAACCGGATTAGTAACCGGGCACAATATGCTTTGATTATAAAAAAGTTAAGTGATAATGATAATCTTTCATATCTTTCTAAGGGAACTCATAAATACTTCTATAACTGGCCCAAAAAAAACATTAGCAAAATGAGGTTTTGTTTTTAAAGTTGGTTTTTAAATTGTTCCCACGGAAAGCCTGCTGTTAGTGCGGCCTAGTATGCTACGGCGTCGAGTAGGAAATGGTCAATGATGATCGTCACTGTGACAGGTAGCCACCGATCGGCGTAAGTACTTAATGACAAGCAATTTGTCAGACTTCGACGTCGTCAGTGACCCCTCCCATTTCCCACCTTATAATCATCATATTGCAAAAACACTACTGTAAATAATGTCACATTTCAAAACTGCCGTAAGTGATTGTTTCAGGATCTTTCATCACAAACGAAGGGTATGACTGATGGTAACTACCAATAACGATTAATGATGTTGTCATTCTATCGGTCAGCGTATGAAATATGTGTTTCGAACTGAGCAATGAAGCTTTAGTAATAATATATAAGTTTAATGAATAGACCTGAATATAGTATCTATTATTATTAAAGTGGTCCTCCTATTGCCTTGTATTCAAATTATCTTCGCTATTCATAAACGGAGACGAAGTTCTCGGAAAGTCCTTCAGTTGTTTTTTCCCTGACCTTCGTGCCAAAGACCGCGTCATGCAAATATGAAATTATAGAATAATATTCGGAGTCTTATACACAATACACATGCCTGCCTCTGTGCGTTGTCCCAAAATTCGACAGGGCTTTTGTAACACGTCGGTTTCAAAGATTTCTGACGATGACAATGTGTCACAGACACGCCTGCAAATCAGATATGTTCGCTTGTCCGACAAAACAACTTGGACAAAACTTATGACGTAAGAGTCCAATCGTGACCAATCTGGTGTATAGCTTGTGTTATTTATACGTTAGCATAGTGTTGTCATGTCCTGACAAATATTGATAACAATACATCTTTATGATACCAAGGTTTTGTTTAAAAGCAATGTCTTCAGTTATCCAATAGAGTACGTGAGAATTTCAAGTGGAATGAAAAATAGGATTACTAATAAAATGCTTTTCCTGGAAATTGCGAAATATTATGAATTTGATAGATAGAAAGGATGATGTTACGCTTTAATATACCGACTGGGGCAATGGATACTTCCGCGAGCGTTGTTATCGAGCCTCGATCGGCCCACGGGGCAATCAGAGCGTTGCCTGCATCGCGCATGCGTAGCGAATGTCTTATAGTACCGACAATAACATATTCACCGAAAACAGTCTATGAGAATTTAAAACTACCAGATAAGTAACCGAGAACACGTTAGAACGTGGGAACATAGCTTATTATGTCGATGCCATCTTCAAAGAAAATGATAACAAAGTTTAAAATTTTATTAAAAGTATAATTGTAAAATTCTCGGATTAATTAACAATTATATCATATACATTACCTCGTTAATGTAACGAAGCATAAATTTAGCAAGGTAATGAATGAGTAAAGGAAGATGCGACCTCGGCTCGTGTCGTGGAGGCCGCGCGCTACTGCCTCGCAGGCTAAATCACTTAGTTCAATCACGCGAACTTAATGTATTTGGAAGTGCTAACAACCAACTCATTATATTTATTACTTTCTTTGCTATGAATGAGCTGCCGAAAATTTCGGGACACTTATTTCAACTACCGAATGATGCGGCGTTACAAAAACAAGCAATTCAATGAATATTTATTTTTATAAATAGTATGGGTAATACATTGATTGTCAATGAGTTATTTACTATTGTGTACAACTGTTATTTCATATGATGTATTGCAAACAATTGCTTTGTTATTAAATCTCAATTCTATTCCATATATCAGAGTTATTTCAGCGCATGAAACTTCAGATACGTCGAACTATTAAAAAAAAATACAATACGGGCATCATCAATTTTTATAGAAGATGGGGTAGCATGTTTATTTGATTTTGGAAGGGAGTGTTCGAACATATTCCAAGCTTGCTAAGTTCCGAAAGTTTAAGAAGAAAAATAAATTTATTTGGCGCAGTATATTTGTATATGTACTAATCTTTTTTTTGAATTCAGTAGTGCTTGTGCCGCAAGTATCCGTACTTGTACAAGGAATTCCGAACTGATGGTGTAGTGGTTTTACTATTCGCAAGCGTCGTAATAATAATAATCACCCTCAATCATGTGTACCCCTTTATAACACAGTTTTAGATAATTCGACAGCTGTTAAAATAACGCGAATATGAAAAAAGGTACTTCTACGCATTACTTCGCCATCAGGTGAGCTGCACGTTCGTTAGTTATAAAACAATTACCGACTACGTAAATATATCTACTAGGACGACGTGGGTACGTAGAAAAATGCGCACTTAATTGTCAAATCGCCTTGAGTGCCACATAGATATGCGATGCGCGTTGCACTGTAGGTATGTCTGTGTCGCGCACCTTATGTCCCATTTGTTCACACTGATGTGATGTCATGTATTGTGAACATGACTTATGTAAACATATCACTGTTATATTTTATAGCCAGTTCAAATAAAGTTCATACACGCTTCAGTTATTTAATACCGACCATTGTACTACATAGAACTGACAATACAATCAAAAATCTTCCAAATATTGCATATTAGTAGTAGAGTTTTTTTGGTGATTCAGCTTCGAATCGACTCTAAAGGAAGATTTTCATCTTCAAAATATTGCAAATTAGTCGTAGGTGGGTAATTAGTACTAAGTAGTAGAGTTCTTTTGGTGATTTAGCTTCGAATCGGTTAACAGAAATAGAAGTTACAGTCGTTTTTTTTTTCTTTAAAAAAAGCTTACAAGCAATGTGGACCACACATTACTAGTATTCTTGTTAACCCCTCGTGCTAAGCTAAATGTTTGTATTACGAGTAGGTTCACTTCAGTAGTTCAATGGGTGGGGTTCGAACCGGCAACCACATGATCGCAAGTCCGACGCCCTAGCCATTAGGCTACCGCCGCTTCTTAAACCGCTTCTTAAACCGTTAAGACGTGGTATGATACATAGCAGAAACTACTTACTCATTATTGTTACGTCATGCTCGATTTATCAATCCAGCTGAATGGGTTGTGGCAGGAAAAGGTGGAAACTAATGATTTAATAGTCAATGTTTACTGGCTTTCAAATTCGGTAGCAATAAAAGATTTGATTAGTTTCATAGAAGCTGTAAGTGGAGTGAGATATCTTAATGTGAGTAGAAGAAATTAATAGAGAGAACTGAAGCAACTACCACGTACAAAAGGTACGTCGATTGTTTTGAGTATTTGAATTTGTTACAAAATTATAATGCCATTGGAATCGCAATAGTATATATAGTAACTACCTAAGTACTTTTCATGCTAATAGTAGGTATGCATAACTACTCGTATAAAAATATTATTGCTTGAATGATAAAGAAGTTATAAACTATTTGGAACAATTGGAAGTAGTTACCTAGTTAACCTAGTATTCGGTATGATGTTTAAGATGGTGTGTTCTTGTTATAAAAAAATAATTTTACTTATTTACACAAAAACAATGCAACCTACCTTTAAATTTCAATTTTTTAAGGAAACCGTTTAGACAGTGGATTATTTTATGGGAGGTCTTAAAACCAAGATCGTCTAAATTCATACTCGGAAATATATTTAAGATTATAGATTTAAATTTAATTTCTTATGCTTATAGAAAGATTTGTGGAAGAAAATCAGTTACAAGGAATTTGTATTTAAATTAATTAAATAGTAATGATTCATTCATTACACAATTAATATATGTAAGTATGTATGTGTTATGTACCCTGTATGAGTCAATATTGCGACTTGAGTCAGCGTTGGTTTCCTTGAATGAATGAACAATTGTAGTTTTAGTATGCGACACCTACTACAGGTATCTGCACCTTAAAACATTTAACATAAGCTTTGTAGATCAATCCTACTGAATAACTATGGGAATGTAAGGCTTGTAAGTATGCTTATATGAACGTTTACGTATATATTGTCAAACAAATTATGTTTAGGCTTATTTTTAATAGTTGCTGCACATACCTTGCAAAATCTCTTATTTGAGACGTAAAATATTTAGGACGGAAATATTATTTATCATTAGGTACCCTAGATATAAGTATCAACTTTTCCAAACACTGCAATTAACAAATGCATAAAAGGGCAGTTATCACCTATTATTATTTAAAATTCGAAGCAGTAGTATGTATATAAAGGCGTGGGATGCGTAGGCTGTTGTGACCTTGCGCCCGCGCCGCGCCAGCCTGGCATTGGCGTGCCATGCAGAACCTAATATGGCCTAAATTGGAAGCAGGGTCTGTTTTCATATGGGTACTTAAAACATGTTTGCTTTATATGTTCATGCATGTTCTTAGAAGCAGCTTCGGGTTCATAGCTGACCGAGTTATATTTCTGTATCCCCGAAGCCTTGATGACGATAGTTATTTTTAAATTTTAAAGATTGCATTCCTTACTCTCTACCCTTAGTATTTATTTGACGTTTTAGTAGCAGTGTGGCTTTTCCTGGCTGGCCCACCATCACCATCACCATCATACTTACAATAAATCCAAATTTTACGATGCGGTACCCAAATATTATTTAATTACTATGTATATGGATATGGGCAATATCTAAGAAAAAGTGGTCAATACTGGTACATATTTCCTAACCATGAAAAATTGCTCTATTGACTGTAGAGTCCATAAACCAACGCGACGACCCCCTTGTCTACGTTGTTTGATACGCAGGCGTAGCAGCAGTTTGCAGATTATTTTATCAGGGTGAGATAACCGGTATCCAAAAAAAAATGCATGATGTAGTGTAGACAAGAGTTCAGTAAGAAATACTTTTAGGAGGTATCTATAGCTTTTGGACGCTACACGCACCAAAGGTACTCGTAAAGTACTCGTACTTGCTACTGTCTTAAAGAAGTTAGTTTTAATGTTCAAAGAACTGCAGTACCCTTCAAGCTATGTAGCATGTAAATGTTAGGACAATATTTTTGGTGGCAGAATATTTGGAAACGCGATGTGATGAAATGTCAGTACTTATACCCTTCCCTCACCTAACTGAAAGCAATATGTTTTGATAACAACAGTTGGTATGTAATATGTGTTTAACTGGAGACTCTCCTCTTTTAGTCCGAGGAATAACGAGACCTTCCGTTGGAATAATGAGTTTTTCTAGATTACCTGATTACCTGTTTTTCTAGCGATGAAGCCTATAGAAGTACTATAGAATTCGACGTAGGGAGATGGTAAATAACCTCAAGGAAATTTTACGATCATGTAAGTTCTGAGAGTTCGTTGATCTTAAGAGCTAGTCCGACGTGTAGTCCATTGTATTCCAAGCATATTTCGCCAGTACCATTTGCTTCCAGTTGCAGCCTTCAAGGTCCAGGTCTCCGAAATCAGCTACAATTGTTGCAATATTGTACGCTAGGACATTAAGTAAAGTTGCAAAGGTATTGTGCTCAGTTAACTATTAGTTAAACTGGGTTATGACCAGTTACTAATGCAAAACTTGTAGGTACTTATCTACTGTTGCGTAACTCGGTGCCCAGTTTACTATTATGATCTATTATTAAGAAACCGATTGTTTGAGGTTGAAATTTGAGTAGTTATCTTTAAGCTGAATTAGTGTTGGGTACATATTGTGCACTGAATGTACATAATCATTTAGTCTAATTTTGATAGTCAGACCTGTGATATATTTCCCGACAGATGTAAAAACATCGTACACCTAATGTAACTACGCTTATTGTATTTATTTATAGTTTGTTGTCTATTTACGAGAGGAAATACATACATACATACATACCATCACGCCTGTACTCCCCGAAGGGTTAGGCAGAGGTGTACTTAATGTACACCCACAGTTCGCCGGTATGTTTGGGTCCCATGTAATAGGGGGCGAGCCTATTGCCATTCACCGGGCACAAATCCAGACTCCGAGCTGCTACTGAGAATTTCATAGAAAAACTCAATAACACTTTGCTCGACCTGGGGATCGAACCCAAGACCTCTAGCGTAGCAGTCGCGATTGGGACCACTAGACCAACGAGGCAGTCACGAGACGAAATGCCGATGATATTATTATTATCATCAGTTCTTGAACTAGTTTTACTTCGGTTCCTAGTTCATTCGAACGGGGCAAGATGTTAGCATTGTTTATGGGTTAACTGCTATTGTGGGTCTTGTAGGTAGGTCGGTAGGTATAATGACACAAAAGCCTCGAATTTCCCAGTTGGGTCGATTATAAGGAAAAAAATACTCAAGGAAAAGTATTCGTCTGCGAATAATTATGATTCATAAAAGTAAGTAAAATAATATTTTAAACGTATCCAAGGACACTTCAATTAAGCATATAAAATGACAAGTATTATATAAAAAAATTGCTAAAGCAGAACGTATTAAATTGAGCAGTTATTTAAACAGCCGCGACTGATCAACCTTCCTCTAACTCATTTACATAGAACATCACATAGCTACACAAGTAAGCGATACCTACATAATACATACATTGTGCCCCATATTTGCTTATGGCATTTGATTAAACACGTAGCATGTTGTGAACTGTTTGACGCATCAAGAAGTGGGTTACGATGAGTTACGTTCTCGTACATAACACGATGTTACAACAGTTATCTACGTAATGCAACTAGACCGTACTAATATATACTCAACAAATGAATCTTTGTTTTTTCTGACAGTAAATTATTTAATGATAGATTGTGATAATGGACGTTACCTATAAATAATAAGGTTTTATAAGTGTTGACTAAAGTTAAGTTAAAATGACTTCTGTTAAAGAAGTCATCAACATGAGTGATTATATTAAAACCGTAAATGATAAACTAAATAATGTGTTAGTAGGTACAAGTACCTACTATTACTATAAATTTTGTCAAGGCTATGTTAGTGGTTCGGCAGTTAAAGTACTTTCGTTACTCGGTCAACAGTAATTAGGTAACATTTATGTAGAGTGCTTGTTCTGTATCAATGATATAACTTAAGATAACACAAACTTTAACGAATAAAACTTTGTTAAATCACTATCTTAACCGTGCAGCTGCAATGCCTTATTTTAAGGCATCGATTCGACTGACTTTGAGATCATTCCAAAGGTCCGTTAATCTTTTTTTTTTCAAGTTATTTTATTATGCTATGATGACGACACATTGTAATCGGCGCACAACAATTCTCGTGGATGTGTTAAGTTAATAATGCATAGTTATAGGGTCGTGGTGGTGCAGACAGTGTTGATAATGGGCATGATGCATGATAATGCGCTGTGTTAATGTAACACTGTGCACTTTGTTACCTGTGCGTTCGCGGCCGCCAGTAGGGCGCCTGCGAGTAGGGTGAGCACTGGCCACATTGTTTCACTTGTGGGTTGGATACTTGTTAGTGAACTAGTCTGTCAGTTTGACAGGAGGTGCGCGGGCTGTCAGCGCGACATGGCGGACCGGTGTGCGCGCCGTACGGAGCAACACTGCGCCGCCACAACCAACCAACTTTACTTTCTGTGAGCGGCTGTGTTCACACTGAACACTTCGACCATTGTTGTTTCATAATTATTTTATAATAAGAGGATTACGGGAAATGTGAGAGTAGGTATCGGATATTAAAAAGTAATGTTCTTTTGATTGCTGATTCTCATAAATTTGCTGTAACCTTAATTTGAGGAAATTCGTGGAAACTAGGATTCTGCATCAATATAGGTAGGTACTTACCTACCTACCTACTTTACACATTGTGGAGTTTACTATAAGTCTCTATAATATAATAATAATATAGATAACAGAGCGTGAGGAAAAAATGCTGGTCAAAAGAAATCTTTATAAAAATATATAAATTACCTCGAGCACATTTAATAGATCGGTCTAAAGAATTATTTAAAATTGCAATTAAACAGAAATAGGTCGGTCTAGTTGCGGTACCTATTATTAAAGACAGCATATAGATTTTAATGGTAACATTTAAATGCAATTAAGGGCCAATTTAGTTATCCAAAATTTTCATAATACCTTTCCGACCTAATTTCAGACTTTCTGTGTCGTAAACGTCAAAAGTCCTCCTAAACAACGTCAAAGGTAGACAATCTATAGAAACTGAT